>ONZH01030926.1:0-54515 GCA_900303285.1 Rhinella marina | reverse complement strand
TGGTCTCCTACTGCTGTGAAAGCGTTTGAGGATCTTAAGGAGTGTTTTTCTACCGCTCCGGTTCTGATCCAGCCTGATCAGAACAAACCGTTTGTGGTCAGGTTGACGCATCTGAGGACGGTGTGGGGGCTGTGTTGTCTCAGGGCTCCTCCACTATCACTAATCTCAGACCATGTGCCTTCTTCTCCCGCAAATTTTCACAAGCAGAGAGGAATTATGATATAGGCAATAGAGAGTTACTGGCCCATTAAATGGGCATTTGAGGAGTGGCGTCATTTTTTGGAGGGGGCGTTGCACCGTATTACAGTTCTTACGGACCATAAGAACCTGTTGTTTCTTGAATCTGCCAAAAGGTTGAATCCTAGACAGGCAAGGTGGGCCTTGTTTTTCACTCGATTTGATTTCTGTGTTACTTTTAGGCCTGGAAGCAGGAATACTAAAGCAGACGCCTTGTCTCGTAGCTTCCAGGCATTCCAACCACCTGAGGCTCCCCTGAACCGATTCTGCCGGCCGGCATTTGTGTGGCTGCCTCATCCACCTGACTTAGCCGACGAAATCCTGGAGGGTCAACATCTCGCTCCAGACGGTACCCCCCACTGACAAATTGTTTGTACCTGTTTTGTTGCGTCTTCGGTTATTGGGTGAGTGTCACAACTCTGTCTTGTGTGGACATCCTGGGATCAATGCCACCAGAGAAAATAGTTGCCAGGAATTATTGGTGGCCGTCCTTGTCCAGGGATGTCCAAGCATTTGTGTCCACCTGTAGCATTTGTGACGATCTAAAACCCCCAGAACACGACCTATGGGCGAGTTGCATCCCCTGCCCTGTACCGGACAGACCGTGGTCCCACTTGTCCTTGGACTTTATCACGGATCTTCCATGTTCTGAAGGCAAAACTGTTATTTTGGTGGTGGTCGATCGTTTTAGTAAGATGTCTCATCTTATCCCTTTGTGTAAACTTCCGTCGACCAAGGCTCTGGCTGCTATATTTATTGATCACGTTGTCAGACTACATGGTGCTCCAGATAATATTGTGTCGGACCGAGGGGTGCAATTTGTGTCTAGATTTTGGAAGGCCTTCTGTCAGAAGATAGGTACTTCCTTGTCTTTCTCGCCTGCCTTCCATCCGGAGAGTAACGGGCAGGCCGAACGGGTTAACCAATCTGTTGAGCAATTCTTGAGGTGTTATGTGTCTGAGAACCAGCATCTGTGGGTCAAATTTTTGTCTCTGGCCGAATTTGCATTGAATAACCGTGTTAACTCTTTCTCTGGAGTTTCTCCTTTTTTTTTGCAATATGGGCTTTCATCCCCATTTTGGTTCTTTCTCCCCATCGCATCCTACTGTACCAGAGATTAAGGGGGTGTTTCAGGAACTGTGCACAGTTTGGGCTAAGGTTCAGACGAACCTAGCAAAAGCCCAAGAGACTCAAAAAACCAAAGGAGATAGGAAACGTTCTCAAGGGGTTGAATTCAGTGTTGGGGACAAGGTGTGGCTGTCCACAAGGAATCTACGTATTAAGGTAGCCTCTCAAAAGTTTGCACCTCGTTTTATAGGGCCGTATGAAATAATTAAACTGATTAATCCAGTATCCTTTAAGTTGCGCCTGCCTGAGTCTTTCCGAATTCATGATGTATTCCACAAGTCCCTGCTTAAGAGATTTATTCCTCCGGTACTGCCTGAAGAACACCCTCCGCCTCCAATTGAGGTGGATGGGCAAACTGAACATGAGATTTCGGATATTGTGGATGTCAGAAAGGTCCGAAACTCATTCCAATATTTGGTACACTGGAGGGGATTCGGACCAGAGGATAGAAGCTGGGTGCCATTGACCAGGATTCATGCCAATGAGCTCATTAGAGCTTTCCATCGGTTGCATCCTGAGAAACCGGTTCCCTCCGGTAAGGGTCCAGTGGCCCCTCATGAAGAGGGGGGTACTGTAACGAGTGGCCAGCGGCGCGCTCCCTCTGTGCGGCGCCGCCGGCCTCCTCTGCTGCAGGCGGCGCCAGGACATGGGGAGCGTCCTCGTCGCCATTGGTGATCAGGCGCAGAGGACCCGGCGCACTTCTGGGTCTCGTGCGGCCGGCGTCCTCCCCGCCCCCTAGCATTACTTAGGAGGCAGCCATGTGGTGCTGATCACACCACATGGCTATTGTTTATGTTGGTGTTTTGCACTTGTTATTTGGAGCCATGTGGTGCTGACCACACCACATGGCTAATTGTCATTGTTTTGAATTCGGGTCGACGCCCTGTTTGCATCACAGGTCATGTGACGCTGGCCACGTCACATGACCTAGAGGTGGGCTATTTAAAGATGGCAACTGCCAGGGCTAGTTGCCTGTTATTGAAGTCCTTTCTTTGCAGTGCTGTGCATTATTGACTTGTGACCTTACCTTGTATCCAGACCCATTGCTTGTGACCTCGACCTCGATTCTGCTAATCCCTCGGCTCCTGACGTACGCTCCCGGTTTGACCTTGCTAAGCTGACTATTCGTATTGTGTTTGTTTGTGCCTGTGTTTGTCTTTTGTTCCTTCCGTTCCCAATCCCTCACTTATACAGAGTAGGGATTGTCGTCCAGTTGTCCCCCTAGGACCGTTAGCCTAAGGTGAGGCAAGTAGGCAGGGACAGTTGTGGGATAAGTCAGGGCGCACCTTATCCCAGTGTTCCCGTTCGTGACAAACAGAAGGTTTATGTATTCTAAGAGGCTCTGTCACCAGGATCACCCCTATACAACCAGGCATATAGCCTGGTAGGGTTGATGAAACTGAGTAAAACATGTAGGTGGGGGGCATGTTTTTAACAATTGAAGCATTTATTGAGTACCAGAGGCATCACTGGAGCGGTGCTCAAACCACATAAGCCCACCTCCTGGTGCTCCTTTAGCTCATTTGCATGTGCCATTTTCTCCGGAAAGTTGGCACCTACACTGCACAGACAGGTATCATTTTACTCAGTTTCATCAACCCTAAAAGGCTATATGCCTGGTTTTATAGGGTTGATCCTGGTGACAGAGCCTCTTTAAACTTGAATACTTGTCCCAATGACATCACTGATGCAATCACAAAATATTATTAGTATTTGTTTCCAATGACATTGTCTACTGGTGTCTGGTGACTTAAGGAACACTTTTTAGCGATTGCTCATTAAGGATACGTCTCTTCTGGTTAATCTGCTTTATTTCTAGACATGTTGTAAATCTGGAGGTTGATAAAATTCTGCATCACATTTGCATTCTAGATCCCTCTCGTGTATTGACCGAGCAGTTAATATTTTGGAGCACACCAGTCCTGTTGACTGAATGCAGCACATTATCTTGCCAGCCTTAATAAATCAGAATTTGGAAATTATAAATCTTTCAGGGGAGAAGAAAGCAATAAATGATTAAAAGCCGACAGCTATAACAAAGCTTTCAGAGACGCAAATGAGAAACAAAACTTGTTACCTTCACAAAGTAATTAGACCTGATTGTTAAAACTTTTCTCATTGTAATGAAACACCTCCATCGTAAGCAGGTTGGTACCATTGTCTCATCTACATCCATATCACGTATGTGCTCTTCATAAATGGTTATTATATCCCGTAATTTGTTCCCAATTTCTGAAACTTTTATTCTGAATGGGTTTGATACGAACTGTTTGCAAAAAATATTTGGAAGTAATTGAGTAATTATTACTATTGCTATTATTAGTATTTACTGCTCTTAAGCTGATTTAACCCCTTCAGGATATTAAACATGGCGCCCCTTCCGGTCTTTAAACAAGGCGCCCACTCGCACATGCAGCAGGGGCCATAGCCGAGAGATTTCTGCTGTTTAAAATAGCAGACTCCCACTGCACATGTATGAGATCAGCCATAAGGCTAATCTTATACATTGTCCACCTCAAATGCCGTCGTCAAATGTGACCACGGCATCAGAGCAGTCCAGAAGCGGAAGCCACTCGCTTCCGCTCCTGTAACAGCATTCCCCAGCTGAGATTGGGGAACCTGTTACAGAACTCTAATAGACCGAAGCCTTAAGCAGGCTTCAAAGTCTATTAGAGGAGTATACCAATACAGGCCACTAGGTGGCAGCACTGTGTTGTTATATTGAAAATTAAGTGTTCAATGATGGCTATATAGCCATCAATGAACAAAATGGACAATCTAATGATTGCCAGCTATTGTCACCCAGGGTGACTTAAAAAAAAAGTTTTTCAAAAAAGTCACAAAAAGTTTTTACAAATATAAAAAAATATAAAAGTTCAAATCACGCCTTTCCCCAAAATAAAGATAAAAGCCAATAAAAAAATAAACATCATGGGCACCTTGTACGAAAATGCCTATACAGTTAAAATATAACAATAACAATATTAATGGCATACAGCAAATGGCGCAACTGGAAAAACAAATAAAAACAGCCAATTCGTCATTTTTGTCACTTCAATTCCCAATAATTTTTTATAAAAAGGGATCAAAAAGTGACGCACACTTCAAATTGTTATCACTGAAAAGTACACATTTCGCCACAAAAAAATGAGCCCTCACACTGCCCCTTACACATAACTTTAAAAAAGTTATAGGGGTCAGAATATGGTGATAAAAAGTTTTTTTTTTTTCTCAAAGGTTTTAATTTTTTTTTATTGTCAGAATTGCGTTTTTTCCAAATTCCACCCCATTTGGATTTTTTTTTCCGCTTCCCACTACATTGTATGCAACTGTAAATGGAGCCATTAGAAAGTACAACTTGTCCTGCAATGTTGTACTTGTTTTCATGAGAAAACGCTTTTAAAAGGTTTTCCTGTAAGTCATTATTTTTTTATAAAAAAAAAAAACTGCCCAGCTGGGACAGGTAGTGGGAAGCAGTGGACACCGGAACAGCATCTGAATGGCCACAATGGGAATCATTAGATTTCTTTTTTTTTAACATTTTTTAGTTTTAATTGTTTTAACTTTAATTTTTTAATTTGCTCATTGGAAACTCCTTTTAGGTTTTCGGTGACTGTGCACACTCCTTGGGGGAGATTTATTAATTTTAGTGCAATTTGCGCAATAACTAACTTTTAGAGCTGGATATGAAAGCAATGGAAGTTGAGACTAAATTTATCAAATTTAGCTACAGAGCATAATAAATGAGCTGTAGTGCAGATTTGCGCCATTTTCCACCAGTTGCGACATTTTCACTCCACTTTGAGGGGAAGAACAGGAAGTAATGAATATTGCCAGCTTTGAAGGTAGAGACAGACAAGGACAGTGAGCCCTAAGGCTTAGAACCCAGCCCAATTTCCCTACCTACTTGCAGAACAAGTCCTATGGTGTGTAGATAGCTAGACCGCAACTGGTCGATGGTCTCTATGCTATTTACATCCAGAGACTAACAACAAACACAATAACACAATACTAGAGTCATACTTAAATGGTTCAAAATCAGATGGGATATGCAGTACCAAACGAGAGACAGAGAGTGGTCTAACGACAAGCCGGGATCAGAAGCACAAGCAATCCAATAAAGCACAGGAACAAGAACCAGGAACACAGCTGGTGAGTCAAAGTCTACCACTGACAATGGTGTATGGCCAGGAAGAGATCTGAATACAGCGCCGAGTTCCAGGATCAGAACCTGATAGGTCAATGACTCGGCGCTCCATTAGCCAGAAGCACTAATCAGCCCATTACCAATCTTTCCCAGCACATATTGCAGGGAGAAACAGACCATTGTATCCGGTACTAAGGATAAGGCCACATCACTAGGAGGTGTGGCTCAGCAGTGCGTCTCTCCTAACGTGGCCATGTTGAGGCTGAGGATCACACAACTGGAGCCCGGACAAGTAAGTTAATCACAAAGACATAAACCGTCAGCCCATGCTACATTCCCCCCAATGTGTCTGATAAAAAGTCAGATAACATCACAAACATTCTAAGATGGTACACATTGTGGGGATTTTCATAACTTGCCTGTGATTTTTCCCTGAAAACACTGAGGTCACATTGGTTATTATAGTGAATTTATACTACTCTGTATTTATGTGGAGAAGAAATGAGCAAATTTCTTGAAATTTGCTTAGTGTCCAATATATTTGCTTTTTCAAAAAATTCAATCCATAGCTGAATCGATTTTGCTCAAATCAAAAGAGATCCAATTGACCTAAAATTAGAATCTGATGGTCTGAGGTCTCCTAGGATATTTTTTCTCTCTTGGCGTTCTCTGTTTTTTCTTTTTTGGAATTTTTGCTCACAGATCCAATCTCAAAATCCTCACAGATCCACAGCTCGTTCATTTTGACAAATGTGATGACAATGGAGGCTGGACAAGATGCAGAAAGTGCAGATAGAGCAACTTAGGCTAGTTCTGTGCAACTGTTCCAATCTGGCTGCCTCCATGAGTTCAGGGAATGAGGTATGTGCTGGAGAAAGGTCACCGTCCACGTGGGACTAAACTTGGTTGTTAAGGAGGTAAGACTCAGTTTGTTGATTTGCCTCAGCCTGGCCACGGAACCTGAAAAAACTGGCCCATCAAGTTCATTGTTATTATAAGCCTTGTACTTCTCCACCTCTGATTGCTCCTCCTCCAGTGATAGCACTTCATCTTCTTCCTCCATTTCTTCCCCCATGGGACCTTCTCTGCAAGGGGCCACAACAACTATACATTGAATAACAAGATGGGAATCTATTCTTTTTCCACTGTCCCTTCTTGCATCAGCATATGTGTCTGCTCTAAAATAAATATCAGGGGGATGACATTGTTAATGCTGCAGTTGCCCTTACTGACAAATCTACGTATGCAGCCACTCTCTGATGAGAAGCCACTGCCTGGCTTAAAGCCAACACATCCTCCCCGCTGAGGTGGTCTGGTGAACAATGAAATCATTCACTGCTTTATGCAAAGTGCACGGCGGAATTCCCTCAAGTTGGAACATTGTGGATCAAGTGGTCCAATGGCAGTTCACTTTGTTCCTTCAAGGTCACAAGGGAGTTCCTTGCCACATAAGTGGCTGAAATGCGTGGACAGTGTCCTGCACATGCCCAGCACCTTCTAAAAGATACAGTACTTTTTCAAAAAGCGTTTCATCACTAAATTTATCACATGTACCATGCAGGCAGCATGTGTTATTTCCCTGAAATTGCAGCACAGCCATGTTCCTGCTATTGTGTCTGACCACTTTACCTAGTTGAACTTGGTGAGGAAATAATCAGATGTGTGGTTACTCTTGTCCAGGCTGATCAGCTCTACCACAGCATGGCAACACTTCTCTTTACACATATGGTAGGAGAGAGTGGAAGCAACTCTCTGGCCTGTTTCTGTTGGGAATGGGTGGATGTCCATTGAGGAAGAAGTGAAGGAGGAAGATAAGCACCTGGTTTGGGAACTAAACCAACACAAACATGGAGGTATCAATAAGACCCAGTCTAAAGCCCCTGTGGTGACAGACCTAATAAAAAATAAGTTAACCACCTAACTCTTTTGTCAGAGTCCAGCTCCAGCAATGGGAAAAGTAGCTATAAGCTATAAGCAGCAATATGTTCAGTACAGGAGAAGATATTACTGATAGAAATCGAGATGCCGTGAATGCAGCTGAAAGTGAAAGTAAAAACAGGTTTTACCCGTGATTATTTTTCTCGACTTAATTTCTAACAGTGATTTCTCCTCTGTTGCTTGGACTTTAGCTGTCATTTTGGTCTTGTATGAAAGCCTGGACTGACATACAAGACCAGTTGTATGTTTCTAGCTGCTACCATTCAGGAGATAGCAGCATCTAAAGTAGTCCTCATCCCTCTAGTTAGCTACTTGTCCCATTGCCAGAGCTGGACTCCGGCGAAACAGTTAGGGGGTTAAAGGTTTCCCATCTGAGACCATGAGGGTATATCGCTAGGATATGCCCCCATTGTCTGATAGGTGCAAGTCCCTATTTGCTTTCTTTCATTATCTAGGTCTTCACAAGTATAAAAGAGCTGCCATCTGTTAATAAACCTCCACCCTCTAATATTAGTGAGATGGCTCTGCTGATTTGTCCCAACATATACAGCAAAGTTAGCCACAGGAAACAGGGATCATCAACTTTGTGTGTGTGCTCCAGTGGGCAGTATAAAAACTGGAATATTTGGGGATTTCTATGATATGTGAATAGCTACAAAAAAAGTTGTATCAAAAATGTTTCAAAAACAGTGTTAAGTAACTTGTACATTATCACCTGATAACTTTACCAAGATCTAGACATTTTAAAAGGCATTTAACTGCAATTTTTATTTTTGTTTTAAATAAACCAATTGATTATTTGACACACAGTATATGACAAATATACATTTTAACTTGCGCATTACTAACATATCAAAATACCTGTTTTTTGCTGTAGCAGGTAAGCAGTTGCATAAGGACTTTTATGTTCCATGAGACTGCTGATTTTCCGGATTACTGTGACAGTGTTGATATTTTTACATTTTCACCATGGATACCAAAGTAACATGTTGATTTCCAAGACAACCTATATTTAGGTGTCATCGCCATAGAAAATGAAGCTTCATAGCTAGTGATGCCTACATAGTTTTTAAGACATACACTTTATCTAATATTACTGGGAAATTATATCTCTATTATATAATATTAATATTACAGCTAATGAAACAAAATAATTGTTCTTGTTAGAAATAGTAATGATGCCAAATGCTTCAGACCTTTTCAGATGTTCTCAGTGCAAAAACAAGAATTTTAGGATAGAAGTAAACGTACAAAAAAATATTATTTTGTTTAAAATTCAATCACATTTGACCCACAAAATTTCAATTGTCAATTATCAGGGGTTATATAGAGCAGTGATTCTCAACCTGCAGTAGTGATACCATAGGGGGGTACTGCCTGCAGGGTGAGGGGGTATTCACGATTGCTCTAGCATTCAGCAATATTTAATTTATATGATATGGAGACACTTCTCATTCAATTGTATCACCATCCCCAGGATGGCGATACAGTTGAATACGGCAGCAGGACACAGGAGCTAATAGTTCCCTGCCCCAACATTCACTCTTATAGGCCACAGGTAAGTAGGCCTGGATCAGGGTTGGATTGGACAGCCAGTGTACCTCTATTTAGCCCAGTCTCTAAAGCCATAGTGGGAGTCAAAAGTCAAGTAGTAAAATCCCATTTGGAGCTGCCTTTGTAGCTAACCACTTGCCACTGTGGGGTCTACAAACAAACTATAAGGCATTATTTATGATAAAGGGAGTTGGGAACCAAGAGTAATTTCTTCTGGTGGGCACAAGGAAGCCCAGTCCAACACTGGTCTGAAGCATATGAAAGGATGGTGCAGGTGGCGCCTGGGCCAGAACATGGGCAGCTCAGGATGCAGGCAGGAAGAGGCCTATGTCCTGCACCACATCACTAATGGTGGCATGGAATAATAGTGAGGTATTTGATTTTTTTCCCTTCCCTTTGCCACTTTAGGGGAGCATATTACTGGGGGCAATACAGCTTGGCATTATTCTTACTGGGGGGATCTATGGGGTTTACTACTACTCAAGTCACTTCTGTGTGGCACTATTTTTGGTATACTACTACAGGGGGCACTACTGTGGCTTTATTATGTAATGCCCTGGAGCAAGAGTACTACTAGACTATGAATGTTTGTGGACATTTGCTCCTATTTCTACTAGGCAAAGCCTTCAATCCTACTTTATTGCACTTTGAACGAATAACTTACACTGTGATTTATGCTGTTGTGTATGTTTATACTGTTTTATATTGTTGAACTACAATTTATATTTTAGTGTAATACATCCTGTTCATTTGCAATGTTATTGCATTGCACCTGTATTGCACAGCCAATACTAATAAAGGCACAGCCTAATACTGAGAGGCTTTGGGACTTTCTATCTACACATTATGAAGTTATAAATCTTACACTGTTGCCATAAGGGACTAGGCAAAGTTTGGGAGGGAAAAAATGGACACACTGACCTGTCTGGTTTAGCTCTGTTTTTACAGCTGAAGACCTGTTTATGTCGGGAAAAACTGCTTAGTCATTCCCATATACTTGTATTGAAACTCTATACAAGTCTATGACAGACTGAAACTGCAACACTGATTCTGTTTAGGCTGTGTTTCTCCACTCTATCCCTCCCAATATAAGATTCTAGTTCTGCTAGAAACTATATAAAAGGAGAGCAATCAGAACCCCTAGTTGTCTGCAGATAGGGGCCAGTGCTCAGTAGAAGAGACTCTCCCAGACTGTATGAGTGACCAGAGGAAGATACTGGGATGAGGATACTGAGCCATAGACCCAGGGTCATCATCCTTTTGACTTGGAAGCCAGTTGGACACCAGGATGGAAAGTTTGTGTTGAGAAAATGGAACGATGATAGAAAAGTACAGTAACTCTGCAGAAAAAGTCACCAGGGAGGTTCTTTCTATCAAATATGAAGGAACTACTGATGGGGCTAGAATCACAGTGTGAGAATAGTCTTATTTTGGTTATTACTTAGCATTTCTTTGGGGATACTCGGTTGGAACCTCTTGTCACCAGGGGTTACTAAGGGTGAGAAGTAAACCTACTGCATTAAAAGCCAGAGAACCTGTCACATTGAACATAGAATCTGATCTGCAGTCAGCATCTTATAGAGCAGGAGGAGTTGAGCAGATTGATTTATCATTTTGTGGTAAAATATTCTGTAAAACTCTTATTTTATTAAAAATATTATACATAGCATATAGCATATATAGTATACAATACAGTGATCCCTCAAGATACAATGGCCTCAGGATACAATATTTTCAACATACAATGGTCTTTTCTGACCCATCGTAAGTTGAAACTAGAGTCAACATACAATGTGTCAGATTCACATCCAACCAATCAAGGCCACTTCTCTGGTAAAATAACTGTATTGGCAGCTATTCCAGTACTGCCAGGCCTGCCTGCCTGTTATATGTAATGACTTGTTTGATCTGCCTTAGTCATCTGCTTATTTTTCTTAAATCTTCATTTTCTCTTATCTTGGATGACATTTTGGGGCTTTGGAACCAATTACTCAACTTACAATGGTTTCAACATACAGTGGTCGTCCTGGAACCAATTAATATTGTAACTTGAGGGACCACTGTATACAGTACATAGAACTGTAAAGAAATTGTCATTCACATCAGTACCTTTCTCCACTGCCCCCAGTATAATTTTTGGAGCATGGGGACAACAATGCTAACCACTGATCTGCTCCAGCTACATGCTGATACTTCTTTATCCTATGTATAGTAAATATGAATATAATCTGGAGAATTTACAAAGGTGCCGACTCCACTTCCTATTCAATATATTTTTGATTTTTTTTGTTGTCTTGGCATTGGCTATCCACCATGTGGCTGACTGTTAGACCTTTTTCACCCAACACTAATGCTCAGACACTGAGGGAATTTAAAGAAGTTTTCAGAGACTTTTAGACTGATGACCTATGCTCTGGATAGGTTATCAGTATCTGACTGGTGGGGATCTAATATCAGGGATCACCGATGATCAGATGTTTGAGAAGGCACCAGTGCTCACAGTAGCGCTGTGGCCTTCCGTCAGCTTAGTCTAGGCCATGTAATGTCATGTAAGTTCATCTGTCACATGGCCTAAGCACAGCTCAGCCCCATAGAAGTGAATGGGTCTGAGCTGCAATACCAATCACAGCCGCTATACAATGTACGGTGCTGTGCTCGGTGCATTGAGAGAAGGCAATGGCACTAATGCGAGCACCAGTGCTTGTCGAACAGCTGATCGTTGAGGTCCTTGGAGTCAGACTCCTACCGATCAGATACTGTTGAGATGACCTATCCAGAGTATAATCATCATCAGTATCCATTGTATAAAAGTTCAGGAAAACCTCTTTAATGAGCTCCCTGTGCCTATACCTTCGCTACATTCCTGGAAAGTGGGAAGGTGTGGGAGGGAAGTAGCGTGGACTAAGCAACCCGATGGAGTTATCAAAAGTTGTGTCAGAAAACTGCCATAAATTACATCAGAAATCTATACCAGCTCATCCCAAATATGATATTAAAGAAGATGGTGAATATGTTAAGGGAGATGTGGCCATAGACTCAGGTCACACAACTGCTACAGAAAAAGGCCCATCGCCTAAATGTTTCCTGCCAGTTTTGATCTTCACACCTGGGAATGGGCCCATTGTCCCAGGATCTATAGGGCTATGTGACACAATATTTTCCTTCTTGTACTCAGTAAAGACGGGGATGGAATCATTCCTTACACACAGGGAAGGGGTAAATTTTGATTTTGCTGCTTGGCCCTCCATGGTTAGCTAATGCCCTCGCTAGGAGGGCAAAATAAATTGTTACTCCAGACAATCCTTGTCTGGTAATGGAAGAATAGAAAGAAGTTGGTTAAAATAGACAGGGAGGGAAGGGTCATGTACATACTGTATATTTAATTATCCCAGGTGCTGCTTAGGTCATGGGTTGAAATAGTTATGTTCAGTTTTGTCCATTTAGGAGTCTTTCCAATGCAATTTCTATTACACACAAAAAGCTTCTACTACCATGCATTGAATCATCGAAAATGTAGTAGAAACCAGTGCGCCAAACTTAAAATAACGGTAACGGACATAGTATGAAGCGATTACTAAACCAAGTTAAGATATAGTAAGAGGATTTTAGCACATCTAAAAGACTGACAGGAGATCACTGGCAGGATGAAAAGGGATTATGAGAAGAAAGAGAGTTTTATTGGAAGATTGATGAATTCTTTAGGCAGATTTTTAGACAACTTCATTGAAATTAGCAAGTGCTATACATATGAAATTTGTAGACTGTTCGCATGGAAGTCATGGCTACAGTTTATAGCAGAGCCATAGTTAAGGTACCAGTGAGTCTCAGAAGACCCCCATGGGATTAAAGTACTTCCATCAAGTTTATGGAGTAATGAAGTGTTCTTACTTCACCACTCAGAGAACTGGGGTTAGAGTTACTCACTGGGAGACGACAGATTTTATTTGGGGATATTGTGCTTTATGCAAATAATGTACAGTCATGGCCAGAAGTTTTGAGAATGACACAAATATTATATTTTCACATAATCTGCTGCCCTCTGGTTTTTATGTGTGTTTGTCAGATGTTTTTATCACATACAGAAATATAATTGCAATCATATTATGAGTAACAAAAGCTTATATTGACAGTTAGAATGAGTTAATATTTGCAGTGTTGACCCTTCTTCTTCAGGACCTCTGCAGTTCTCCCTGGCATGCTCTCAATCAACTTCTGGACCAAATCCTGACTGATAGCAGTCCATTCTTGCACAATCAATGCTTGCATTTTGTCAGAATTTGTAGGTTTTTGTTTGTCCACCCGTCTCTTGATGATTGACCACAAGTTCTCAATGGGATTAAGATCTGGGGAGTTTCCAGGCCATGGACCCAAAATCTCTATGTTTTGTTCCCTGAGCCATTTAGTTATCACCTTTGCTTTATGGCAAGGTGCTCCATCATGCTGGAAAAGGCATTGTTGATCGCCAAACTGCTCTTGGACGGTTGGGAGAAGTTGCTCTCGGAGGACATTCTGGTACCATTCTTTATTCATGGCTGTGTTTTTAGGCAAGACTGTGAGAGAGACAATTCCCTTGGCTGAGAAGCAACCCCACACATGAATGGTTTCAGGATGCTTTACAGTTGGCATGAGACAAGACTGGTGGTAGCGCTCACCTCGTCTTCTCCGAATAAGCTGTTTTCCAGATGTCCCAAACAATCGAAAAGGGGATTCATCAGAGAAAATGACTTTACCCCAGTCCTCAGCAGTCCACTCCCTGTACCTTTTGCAGAATATCAGTCTGTCCCTGATGTTTTTTCTGGAGAGAAGTGGCTTCTTTGCTGCCCTCCTTGAGACCAGGCCTTGCTCCAAGAGTCTCCGCCTCATAGTGCGTGCAGATGCACTCACACCTGCCTGCTGCCATTCCTGAGCAAGCTCTGCACTGCTGGTAGCCCGATCCCGCAGCTGAAACACTTTTAAGAGACGGTCCTGGCGCTTGCTGGTCTTTCTTGGGTGCCCTGGAGCCTTTTTGGCAACAATGGAACCTCTCTCCTTGAAGTTCTGGATGACGCGATAGATTGTTGACTGAGGTGCAATCTTTCTAGCTGCGATACTCTTCCCTGTTAGGCCATTTTTGTGCAGTGCAATGATGACTACACGTGTTTCTTTAGAGATAACCATGGTTAACAGAAGAGAAACAATGATGCCAAGCACCAGCCTCCTTTTAAAGTGTCCAGTGGTGTCATTCTTACTTAATCATGACAGATTGATCTCCAGCCCTGTCCTCATCAACACCCACACCTGTGTTAATGGAGCAATCACTGAAACAATGTTAGCTGGTCCTTTTAAGGCAGGGCTGCAATGATGTTGAAATGTGTTTTGGGGGATAAAGTTCATTTTCTAGGCAAATATTGACTTTGCAATAATTGCTGTTAAGCTGATCACTCTTTATAACATTCTGGAGTATATGCAAATTGCCATTATAAAAACTGAAGCAGTAGACTTTGTAAAAATTAATATTTGTATCATTCTCAAAACTTTTGGCCATGACTGTATGCCATCTTGCTTTCTCCTAATACATCCACAGAGAAATTTAATTACAGCATCATTCTAATGACAAATGGTCTGTTCTGGTATAAACATGGCCTTTACAGGCATTGTCCCACAAGTAAAATTCCTGTCCATATTCCCTATCGTAATTGTGGATTAGTTCTGCACATTGGCTTGGAGGAACTTTTCTACATACAAAACAAAGCTTTTGTCATGTTGGTGGCTTTTCTCCCATGAACTGCAGTCTTCAGGTCCTTCCACAGCATTTCCATTGGGTTAAGGTCAGGATTTTGACTTGGCCATTCCAAAACTTTAACTTTATTCTACTTTACCATCCTTCGGTAGAACGACCTGTGGGTCCTTGTCTTCCTGCATTACACATACTCCTGAGACACAGCTCACAGACAGATGTCCTGACATTTCCTTTATAATGTGCTGGTATAATTCAGAATTCATTGTTTCATCAATGATGGCAAGCTGTTCTGGCTCAAAACCAGCAAAACAGGCCCAAACTATGACCACCACCCTGTGCAGCAAAACGGGCCCAAAGTATGACCACCACCCTGTGCAGCAAAACAGGCCCAAACTATGACCACCACCCTGTGCAGTTAACCACACCTGGCAGTTAAACAGGCCCAAACTATGACCACCACCCTGTTTCAAAGAAATGTAGTGGGTTTGGCGGAGGTCAAACTCTTAGAGATGATTTTGTAACCTTTTTAGCCAGATGAACATCAACAACTCTTCTTCTGAGGTTCTTGGAAATCTCTTTTGTTCAGAAAATTATACATTTTCACAAACAGATTGTGAAGATCAGACATAGATCCCTGGTTTTTTTTTATTACACAGGTTGCCCACTCACACCTGATTGTTATCCCACTGATTAAAAACACCTGACTCTAATTTCAACTTCAAATTACCTGCTAATCCTAAAGGTTTACATACTTTTGCCACTCACAGACATGTGATATTGGATCATTTTTCTCAATAAATAATTGATTTGGTTAACTTTAGCTTCCTTTAGGGCTTGTGTAAAAATCTGGTGTAGTTTTAGGTCAAATGTATGCAAAAATATAGCAAATTCTGAAGGGTTTGTAAACTTTCAAGCACCACTGTAATACCACATCCCCCCTACAGTGGCCACAGCTTTTCCTGGAGGTTACAGACAATTGCTAAAGGGTCTTCTTTAGGACAAGAAAACATTTTTGGAAAGGGCTCTGAATGGGGTAAAATAAATTAATAAATAAAAGAAGCAATACACACCTCACCAATCCCCTGCTACTCCTGTTCCAATACTTACCAGGTCCTTGCTGGTGTCTACTTTCTAGGCCATTCTAAGATGCTGAAAATGCTCAGTCAGTCAATCAGAAGTTGAGTCGGGTCACCACTGCCATTCACTACTTCCAGTCATTACCAGTGTGTTTAAATGGGACCAGGAAGTAGAGAAAAGCAGGGACCTAGAAAGCATCGAAATGAGAGTAGTGAGGTGAGTACTGATTCTTTTTCTTTTTTTTAGCCCACTCTGAACATATGCAAAAATTTGTGTCACTGGACAATCCCTATGTTGGAAGTAGTCTTCCATAGTTCTAGTCTAGTCTGACTTATCATACCATAAACACATTTAATAACTGATATTAGTAGAAATTTGTTTTGTACTTTGTCCTTTTTAGTTTATTTTTAATGTCAAAATATATTAAAAGATCAAATATAAAGAGTCAGTCGATTCATTCCTTAAAGGAAAATCTCCATTCGCTTCAAGCATATAAATAAGGCAGCTTATGAAATTGGCTTGGAATAAAAAATCATCTGCTGCTTCCATGTTGTGTTGTTCTCACAGTCGGGGATGAGGAAGATATGTCAGGCAGATCTGTATATCATCAAGGCCAAGGCTGTTACTATGATTAGAGCACTGCACTGCGACATACAGTATACAGATGCACGTTTCTCTGACAAGCAGCATGCTCGGGAAAGAAATTATTTTTATCTAGAATTTGATACTTACATGGAAGTTACTAGTATTCATGTATTTGAATATTCTACAATTCATCCAAGCTCCCCATCATTTACCTAGTGAACAAGCTTCTACTATAAAATCCTAGAAGACATCTTTAAAGGCTATGTACGCCTTTGAGGGCAATTTTTTAATGATTGCACTTTACTCATTTTGGGGTAAATCATTTTTTTCAATTGGTCTTTATTAAAAATATTCAGCTGTTCTGTCACAAAGGGTTAACCGTCTAGCTGTGGGAATCATACTTTCACTTTGTGCCCTCATCTAATAACCCTTATCTCTAAATTACTAAAAGGTCATAAATACTTATTTACAGTAAGCCACATTCTTATCATTAAGATAAGAATTGGGCTATAAAGAGTGTTTAGGAGCTCAGAGATCAGAGATAAGGAGCCATCAGTTGAGCTGCCTGATGGAACAGAGTATAATAATAATACAGAGCCTGCTACTGGAGAATCTCAAGTCTGTACAGAGAAATAGGCTCAATTTTGTTTTAATAAAGACCAATTGAAAAAAAATATTTTTAGCTCAAAATTAGTACAATGCAATAATAAGAATAGAAATCCCCCCATGGGGTACATAGCCTTTAATTACCAGACACCAGTAGCATAAATGTATGATGGATATTGCCAAGGGGTTAAGTTGGCCTCAGGTTTTGTTATATTTCTGTTCCAGTGTTTGCTGTAAGTATAGTGAATAGAAATTTCACTTGTAAAGCTCACTCATTGCTTGTGGTGGCCACAACTACCTTGCTCTATGCACCAGAATCGCCTTTTCATAGGAAGGATATTGGAAGCGGCATATACATTTCAAAAGCCATCAGACCTTGATTATTCATTGCTTTGTAGTACATTTTCTAAATGGGTCCACAGTTCATTATTTACAGGTACTTTGTTTTACCAGTGAATGATTAACATAACTATACCAGGAATAATGTTAGGTTCCGCAGACAGATTAATGCCCCCGGCTACAATGAAACAATCTGTAAAAATGTCAAAGCAGGTTTAAAGGTAGAGGAAAAAAATTTAGTCAGTGCTGACCAAGCATTTTAATGAAGAGAGTTGTAGTCCTGCATACAGATAAAGTTCTTTAAAAAGAAAGTCCATCTACAGGCTGACACGTCAAAGTCAAATAATAAACTTCTGGCTACCTGTGTCCAGGGGTAGGCAACCATAGAGAGGTGCAGATCTACTGTAGTAATTTGTGAAGATCTTTAGATGTACGTGGTACCAAGTTGTGACCATGGGTGGAATGGTATCACGAGTATTGAGAGGGTCCTAAGACATAGTCCCTGGATATTACTCTTTAAGTAAAATTCAGCAAAAGAGAGGAATACAGCAGTGATCACATGCAGTCACAGGTAGAATGCACAACAGTAAAATCCAATAACTTTTGAGACACATCTTTTAGATGCCCACTTGTTACAGCTGTGGCTGCAAGCCCCAGCTGCTCTGTTGCAGGCCCTTTTGCCAGGCCAGCTCTGTTCCTCCCTGTAGGCTGTGGTATGCTTGGTTGCAAGGCCTCTCCTCTTGTGCCTATAGGGTGCATGCACTCTCCAGCTCTTAAAGGGCCAGCACATGCACACCCTAATCTTCAGCAGCCAATGAATGGCAACCTAGAGATACTTCAGGCACCTTCCTCAGTGGGAGAGTGCCTGAGCAATAAGGTTCCTTAGTGTGCTATGCCCTCTGCATAGGTTTTCTGATCTACTCTCTGCCTGTGTACCAACTTCTGCTATTTTATCCATTTCAACTATTTGCAGCGTGACCTGAAATGTGCCTGTTACCCATATTGATAACATGCTGCCTGCCCTGACCTCAGAACTAATACCATATTGAACATTCTCTGCCAGCTCTGACTTCAGCATGTCACAGACTTCAATTTTGCTTTACCCCCTTGGTGCCCGGCATTGGTGTCTCTGATCCCCTTGGGTCAGCTGTTAACAACAAAGAGACTACTCAAAGAAGTAGCGGCCTAGTGGCTCCCCTGAAGCAAAGTCCAGATCCCTGTATTAAAGAGGACCTTTCATGGGTCCAGACTTTGCTAACAATGTAGCCCATTATGGAGGGCATGTGGGACTGGGGTCAGAGGACTTACTACTTTTGCAGGGCGCCGCTCCGTTCGCCCACTGTCCTCCTGTAAAGTTCCGGTGCGCGCTATGCAAAAGCATAGCATCGGAACAGGGAGGAGGAGACGCCAGGGTTTCTTAATGGGCGTCTCCTTCTCCCTGGCTGGAACGCTGTCCAATCGCAGTGGAGACCGTCACAGCCAGGGAGAAAGGTTTACAGGGGACTGCCAGGATAATGCTTTTAGGATTAGCCCAAAGCCAAATCTGAAGCCTAACACAGTGTTTCCACCACCACTACTGCAATACCTATTTCATAATCTTTTCCATTTAGCCCAGAACACCATGATGTTTCTTTCAGCTATTACTCCACTCTGCAGTGTTGGATTTCCAGAACCCATAGGTGGCTCACATTTCCTTCATTCTACTCACATTTTCAATGCAAACACTACACCCCCATCCAGCTGCTGTTAAAGCATGCCACATATTTATTAATATTTAATAAACCCCAATTATAGGAACACACATTGTGTATTGATGCCATCCTCAGTCATCAGTTTTATTTATGTGACCATGAGGACTCCACACCCATCCCGTTCCCGCATTTATCCATACAAAAAGATTGAGAGTAAGCGTATTCTACACACGAGTATTACACAACTTCAGATGTTCTTAGGCTGTGTATGTATATATACTCACCTACTGTTGTTGTGCAGATAGGTACAACAACTGTTAGAGTATGTAATAATGTTTTCCTGTGACTGCAGCCAACAATCCTTGTTTGCGTTTTGGGATTTGAACTTGAAGTTTGAACTCCTTCTGAAGCACTGCAAGGGTTAATCCTCCTAGGTTTCTGAGTGTACCTGCTTGATTAATGGGCTAATGAGCCCTGCCATATATATTTACCCCTTGCCTGAGCAACAGGTTCTGTGTGGTCTTTCTAGTCTGCTGGATCACACAGACATTTACTATTTGTGGGCCGTGTTCTGCCTGACTTCCAAGTCTGTCTGTCTGCATTCTGACCTGACCGGTTACCTTGATCTATTTGTCTGCCTGTGCTCTGTCTTCTGCTTGTTGCCTGAATTCTCACCCTGTGCCACCTGCCCCGACTCTGATATTGTTTCTTGGATTTGTATATGCTCTTCCTTCCTGATCTTGTCCTGGTTCTGACTGCTTATATTGCCTGATCCCTTGGTGTTTTGCACGGGTGTCTCTGATCCCTGTGGGTCAGGTTCTAACTACACTGGAACTATTCCAAGAGGTAGCAGCCTAGTGGCTCCTCTGTAGCGAAGACCAGATCCCTGTATAGGGTTTAAAGGATGAAAACAGCAGGTCAACACCCTCAGGTCAAACTGGCTATTTGGCAAAGTCAAACTGGCTACTTGGAACAGTGATTCCCCAACCATTGTCGGCAACCACCTGTCACCACGAAATCACGAAATGCGGTGCAATCTGAAGACATCATGTTATAGAGCAGGAGGAGCTGATCAGATTGGTATTTTATTTTGTGGCAAAAGGATTCTGCCTTTTAGGTTTGTCGAGGGCCAGAAGCCTTTCTCTTGCTGGACAATGTCTGCCATGGAGTCTATAAACAGTTTATCTCCACAGGGCTTCGACTCACACCTCCTCTCAACGCTGGTATGCTTTTCAATCTTTTTCTTTTGTTGCATTCTCCTCTTTTGCTTTTCTGGCTGGTTTTCTCTCTAGAGCTGGTTCTGCACTCACCAATGTCTAGGCATTCACTGTCTCTACTCCAATTTGTGTGTCTGCCAACTAAGCTCCTATTCCCGAGGGGAAGAGGTACGTGTACACATCACCACCCAGTGCTGGTTTTTAAGGCCTAATAACTCTTTTGCAGCATGTACTGTAGACAGGAAATATACAATACTATAAATCCCACACATTTTTGACCATTTTAGCAGGGACACACTGCATGTGATACCAAACATCCTTTCCCAGACAGTTTACGAAAGTACAATAATTGCAGTCTCAATGATGTCTTTTTTTTGCAATATAGAACTCATTAAATGCAATTGGAGAGGCAAGTCAGGCATTGAGAAATGAAATGGTTTATTTGATGAAAAGTAGCTCCTGTGGGTCTTAATAGTGAAAAAAAATGATCTGCCTCCGAGTGATGTATTTACTATGGCTTACATTATTTATGCTGTTGAAGTCATTTCATGCATTAATGGAGCTGTGTATATGTATAGTCATGTAATGCGGTTTTACATAAGCAAATATAGTCATCAACCGAGACACCTGGAAAAGACTATGAGCTAACCTGAAGGGTTCCTGCAATATACAGTCCATGTGAGATGACCCATGTAGCCATGGCTGTGGTATGCCATATGCTGCTTCTGTAAAATACAGTGTTATACCCTGGAAGCAATCCATCTGGTGGAGAATATGTCTGTTTCATGACATGGAATAGCTCGTACTGCAATTTGAATGTGGAGCTATATGACATATGAATTTATAATAAAGGCCACAGAAAAATTGTATAAAAATGGGTTGAAAATAATTCTCTCACTGATCCCCTGCCCTGACTGCTCTGGTCCCCACTACTCCCTACTTCTTGGTCCTCAGCTCAACACACAGAAAATGGCTTGGGCTGTCCACTCAGGAAGTGCAGAGCAATGGGTATCAAAGCTGTATTAGAGCAGTGAGAGTCAGTATTGATTATTTTTAACCTATTCCATCATGGTGTACATATTCAGTATATAAGGGGCTACACAATTTTCTTGGCCAAGACACCTTGCACAATCAAAGATCGCTGTATAGGAGTGCAGCCATAGAACTGAAATCCTGTTGGATTTCTTGGAGATTCTGGTTGCTGGTTGCTGCAACTTAGAAGAGAGAGGATCTGTGTGTGCTCACTAGTCCTGAGTCCCAGAGAATTACTGAGATATTTGTATCAAGAAAAGCATCTCTACTCTACAGTACTCCAGAGAGAGAAAAGAAAGAACTATAAAGTCCAGAATACGAGTGGCCGAGCATTGGAGTCAGTCAGTCGCTGTTTAATGCTGATAGACTTTACTGCAGTGCGAAGGACATTGCTAAGTAATACACCCTTCCACAGTTTGACATGGTACTGGCCAGCCATATCTTAACCCTGGGAATTATTGGCAGCTTTATATTCTGCAGAGAGAGACTTGGGAAAGATAAAGAGAAGGAGTACTACAACCCCCATCATTGCTCATATCCATACATTGTTACTGGCACTCCCTAGGGCTGTGCACAGCAAATGGGAACACCCTTTCTTTCCTCTGGGCACACCAAGGTATTTGGGGCCCCTGGCTGGTGGTAGTTGGGGTGCCCCTGATGGAGATCAGTTAACAGAGTGCAAAGCAGGAGGACAGATGTAGTGGTCGGCAGATGATGGTGGAGTCAATAACATAGCCCAGTTAGTGATAACAAAGAACTGTCTATTTATTGAAGATGATGAGAGTTGAAGTACAAACAGCAGCAACAGACACCATTCTGAGGTATCCAGTATAGTCTTCTCCCAATGGGCAGAAATTATGATGGTGGTAGTCATCCTTGAGTCTCTCTAAACACTTTGGTTGCTCATGGCTGATGCAATCCAGACTACACTAGCTGCTCCCTCAGAGGGGGAAGGTCCAACTGCTCTCCTACTGAGTACAGCACAATAAAGTAAATATTGCTATCCATACACATCTCTTGGGATCACATCAAAGTACAGGAAAAACACAATACCCCAAATAGCAAATGTTAATCCTTTGCAGTGATCCTCTGGGGCACTGCACTCCCTGCCTCTCTCTAGACACTTTGGAGTAACCATAGGCATGCTATACTGTTCTTGTTAACACTTTCTGAAATTCACCAGCTGAGGGGTGCAGATTTAAGCTTCAGATGGCTAATCTGTCTCAAAGTGTGAAAGATGCTTGAGCAATATATGCCTTAAACAGCAGTAAAGTCCTTTGCCAAAGATGAGCTGTACCTTACTGACGTTAGCTTGCACAGCCTTGACATACAGTAGTGTTGGGCCTTCAAAGATGGCTTGTTTCCTTCTCTCAGGGTTACTTCGTTAGTGAAGTTGTTTCTTAGGCAGCTGAAGTCACGGAGATAGAAGTCTTCTGGACATGGGGCCTGGTCTGCAGAGACTCTTGCACCTGCTTCCTGCAGCTCTTGCTCAGAATGGACTCACAAACCAGGGGGGTGGAGCAAGTCCATCAACCTAGCAACCTCACTATGCTGCCCATGTTAACCATTTGGTTTACACATTGCCATTGAGGTTTACACAATACACAGAAAAGATAAGTTTGTTTACAGCAAACCATAACATTCAACTTAGTAATATAAGATTAACTCTTCAGCAGTTATTAGCCTCTGCAGTGGCCCTCTGAGGTACTGCACATGTAATGCTTCTATGATATTAAAAGATGGCTGAAATCCATTCCAAGTCATAGAGAACAGTGGAGGCTCTATTTATAACAAGTTGTGTTCACATATTAAAACTAAAAATGCATTCAATATTGAATCTGACGGTAGAATAAAAAGATATGTCAAGCAGTCCAGAGCCTTCTGGTTTACAGAGTAAAATCCTGTCCGCTTCAATAGATTTCTGTTTCACTTGTTATAGAAATATTATCTTAGGTTTGCAAGCTCCAAGGTCAAGCCTGGATAAAGCCTGTGAGAAATGGCTTTATTTTTCTACTTTAATATGTGCCCCAAAATGCCAAACAGGATTAGGAATGGAGACTGTGAGACCTGGATGAAATGACTTCTTGTCACTCGTACTTCACACATACGGTGCTGTAAATATAGTGCTATACATACAAAGCAGTAAATCAGCAGTAAAATCAGCAGTAAAAGCATTTTTTTTATTTTTTATTATTGTTTTATTGTATGGAGGTTTAATTATGCAGAGCGGTATTACTCATTCACTATGGCAGTATTATCAATTCACTGCATGGCTTTATTATTCATTCTCTGTGTGGTCTTATTATCCATTCACTGTTTAGTGGTAGTATTTATTCGCTGTATGGTGGTATTATTAATTCACTGCATGGTAATATTATTCAACCTTATAATGGTGGTATTATTCTCTCACTGTGTGATGGTATTATTTTGTCACTATAGGGTGGTAAATTTCAATCACTATATTGGTGATATTGTTCATGTGTGGGTGGTATTATCCAATCACTGTATGGGGGTAATATTTAATCACTGTGTGGTGGTAGTCAGACTTCATAGCAGAGTTGTTTATATAGTGTAAAATTGTATCATTCAGTGAATGTATAACCATTTAGTCATTCACTGTATGATGGTATCATTCATTCACTGGATGGCAGTATTATTCAGATACTGTATGGCAGTATTATTTGATCACTGTATTGTGCTGTTATCGACTAACTGTATGTTAGTGTTACGGAGTCGCTGTATTATCTTATGTTTACGTAGGTACAGTATAGTAAACACTAAATACTATGACTGATCCAAGAGTCAGCCCCAGCATTTTTTTTTAAGTTAAGACCCCTGATAAAAATAAAACTATCATTATCACCTGTCCACTTCTTATAAACCAGACCCTGATTTTATAATTTTGAGCAAATTGCTTCTTAAATACTATAATTTCTTACAGATTACTTTATGTATTTGTTGATATTAGTAACTAATGCCAAGGCAAATAAAATCATCAAAAGAGGCATAAATACATGACGAGAACATAGTTTTGTTTTGATACATAGTTAAAAAGTTGATAATATTCAAATAAGTTTAACCAATAATCCCCCAGTATTGATCCAGAGGAAGACAAATGCCCCAATGAGGTGGATGAAATTTGCACCACATTAGGAGAAAATACTTTCCGACTCCAATCATGGCATTTGAATAAACCATGAGATTATGTTCACATGACGTTTTTTGAAAGATCTGCTGGTCCATGCAAAGTGTGAACTGTGACAACTGCTGTGTGTACTGGAACTCTGTCAGTAAGAAGACTGTTCTACTGTTCTACTTCATCATTACCTCACAGTTCAGGTTACCCTGCCTTGCACCTCTCATCTCCACCAAAACCACCCTACCCAACACCAGGCAGGAGAAACCCAGAACCAGGTTGTGCCCTGAAGGGAAGAAAAGGTATGCCCTTTTCATCACTGTACAGCACATGGGAGCAGCAGAGAGAGGACCTCCACCGTTAGTAACTACAACATCCATCATTGCTCATCATTATCTCACATTTCAGGTTACCTTGCCTTTCACCTCAAAACTCATCTCCACCAAGTACATCCCACCCAAAACAAGGCAGGAGAAACAAAGAACCGAGGTGTGCCCCAAAGGGAAGAAATGGTGCGCCCTTCCCATTACTGCACAGCCAAAGGGATCAGCAGAATGAGGACCTTCACCATGAGTAACTACTACCTCCATCATTGCTCATCATTGTCTCACACCCTGCCTTGCACCTCAAAACTCATCTTCACCAAGGACACTTCGCCTAACAACAGGCAGAAGAAACCCAGAACCGGGGTGTGCCCCGAAGGGAAGAAAAGGTACACCCTTCTATCACTGCAAGGCCCAAGGGAGGGGCAAAGTCAGGACCACAACCCCCGCGAGTAACTACTACTTCCATAATTGCTCATTATTGTCTCACACTTTCAGGGAACCCTGCATTACACCTCAAAACTCATCTCCACCAAGGACACCCCACCCAACTCCAGGCAGGAGAAACATAGAACATTGTGTGTCCCTAAGGGAAGAAAAGATTCACCCTTCCTATAACTGCATAGCCCAAGGGAGCAGCAGAGTGAGGACCAACACCGTGAATAACTAATACCTCCATCTTTGCTCATCATTGTCTCACACTTTCAGGGAATCCTGCCTTGCACTTAAAAGCTCATCTCTACCAAGGACACCCAAGCCAACACCAGGCAGGAGATTCAAAGAACTGAGGTGTGCACCAAAGGGAAGAAATGGTGGGCCTTCCTATCACTGAATAGCCCAAGGGAGCAGCAGAGTGAGGACCGCCACCGTGAATAACTGCTACCTCCATCATTGCTACCACCACTCCTGTCTTCTACACTCCCCCGGGCTTGCTTCAAAATACCTAGCAAAGATATAAAATGTGATGTAAATAGCCTACAACCAGTTCAGCGTACCATCCTGTTTTTAGCAAAATGAAACAAACCACTAAAAAATACAAATTTATACTAAATCGATCGTTTCCTTGTATAACAGATTCAAATGTCTTCCTATAATCCAAGGTCCCGAGAGCGCCGCGCAATAAATAACTGTATCTAAATGCCTAAGCAAACATCCGATTTCTCATAGGAAATAAAGTTAATGTCGCCTCTGAATGTCAAGTCACACCCAGACACACGGCAGGGAAAAGTGCCATCATCCAGCTACATCTGGTGCAATCTGCAGCTCCAACAGATGCAAGCAGAGTAATGTGCCCCGCGGGAATACGGATTTGAAATGGAAAAATAAATATTAGTGAAGGAGCGTGTAATATAATGTAATTGCTAAGGATTTAGCTGCGACGCAGTCACTGGGAGCTATTGAAGTGCCGTGATTAAAAGGTGATACGTGGAGTCTTCAATGAAAGCTTGTGTTTTCAGAATTTATGTCGCACTACCGTAGTGTTTCACTACAGGGATTCATTACGTATCCAGATAATTGTCTCTGAACCTGGAAAATAATATTTAGAAAATGGTTTCCCTTGAAGCACAGCAATAGGTGGCGAAAACTGTTTTTACAAACTATTAAACTTAAAGGGGTATAACGTATTCCAGGATTTTAATATTGATGGCCTGTTCTCAGGATCAGAGGAGATTTGACACCCTGCACCCCGGCTGAGCAGCTAACAGATTGCTAGTGCTCCTGAATGAGGAGTTCCTCTCTGAATGCCCATATTTGAGAATCTATTTAAAGGCCATCTGTCAGCAGATTTGTACCTAGAAAACTGGCTGAATAAGAAATGCAATGTGAACAGGGCCTAACAGGTTTTTTTTTTTAAATTGATGCTGCATATTTTAAGGGCATCTGTCAGCAGTTGTATACCTATGAAACTGGCTGACCTGTTACATGTGCACTTGGCAGCTGAAGGCATCTGTGTTGTTCATATATGCAAATGAGCCTCTAGGAGCCATGGGGAACGTTGCCATTACACTTAGAGTCTCTGCTCTCTCTACTCTTTGATTGACAGGACAAGGTAGACGTGATCATGTTTGCACTGCCTGGCCCTGTCAAGTGCAGAGGGCGCAGCAGTTGCAGAGAAAGCAGAGCCTCTAAGTGTAATGGTAACGCCCCTGTTGCTCCTAGAGGCTCATTTGCATGTATTAAAACATCATTTTTCTCAGCAATGCGGACACATATGAACATGGGACCAACACAGATGTCTTCACCTGCCAAGAGAACATGTAACAGGTCAGCCAGTGTCATAGGCACAAACCTGCTGACAGATGCCCTTTAAATATGCAGCATCAGTTTAAAAAAAAACAAAACTGTTAGGCCCTGTTCACATTGCATTTCTTAATCACCTTTAGAAAGGCGACTATAGGTTTAATGCAAGGTCCACATGTATAGAAGTTCTTTGCAGAATGCTTCTGTATTGCAAATCATGTGTGCTGAAATTACATTTTTTTTGCATAAATCGACGAAGGGTGCCCTTAGTAACACTAACAGTACATGCGTCGGGGACATATGTAGCCATATACCGTGACCACAGCCTTAACTGTCTAGTATTACATTTTGTTTGAACTTCAGAAACCATTCAGTGTGACACAAATTCAGTAATACCTGGAGGACAGCGCTGAGCACCACAATAAACCCGTTATTCAAGGCACAAGCCTATTACTGAGAAGCCATGCCATATTTCATACTTAGCTGGAATTTTAATACACGATATTTACGGTATATTTTTCACACTTATATCCTCATAAATACCATATATTTCCTACCCTAAGGGTGCCGTATGATATCTAAGTACCATCCAGCTTTGCTATGGTTTATTTAGAACTGAAATGCTGCCTGTTCCATATACATAACTCACCCCAGTATGCTTTGTTTAGATCCTGCTGCATTCTTATATTAACCATTTAAGGACACAGTGAATTTTTGTTTTTTTTGTTTTTTGTTTTGTTTTTATTTTTTATACCCCCTGGCTTCCTAGAGCCATAACTTTTTACTTTTCAGTTTGTGTAGCCATATGAGGTCTTGTTTTTGCCAGACAAGCGCGAACGTCACATATCCAAGCCTGCTTGAAGTCCTGCTGGAAAAACCTTGCCCTTTGGGCTCATGCACACGACCGTATGTATTTTGTGGTCCTCAAAAAACGGATCTGCAAAAAATATGGATGATGTCCGTGTGCATTCCGTATTTTGCGGAACGGAACAGCTGGCCCCTAAAAGAAGACTACTATCCTTGCCGGTGATACGATAATAGGACATGATCTATTTTTTTTGTGGAACAGAAATACGGACATATGGAAATGGAATGCACACCGAGTACCTTCGGTTTTTTTGCAGACCCATTGAAGTAAACGGTTCTGCCAAAAAAACGGAACGGACACAGAAAGAGAATACGTTCATGTGCATGAGGCCTAAGACACAGCTTCATTGCTGATTTCACGTCTACAGGGCAGGACCCAGGAGAATGAGCAGAACACCGCTCTTAAAGGCAAGGTAATTGATGATGGTGTGTCTACTGGGCAAAGCCAGAGCACCACTTTAAAGCAACCCTTTGGGTTTTCATATAAATATAACATAATATGGGGAATGAATAGTTAAAGAGGTTATCCGAGACTAAAAAATGTCCCCCATATGCCCGGGCCCCTCACACTGAATATACTTACCTGGCTCCCCGCTGCCTGCGCTGCTCCTGGTCCCCACACTGCAGCTTCTCCCCATGCGCAGATGAAATCATCCGGTGTCGGGGGGAGCAGCTAATGGCAGGCAGTGACGGGGACCTGTGATGCCAGTGGGGCTCGTCCTCATCACTTCCTTTCATTGGCTGCCCCCCGACACGCGGTTTTCATCCGTGCATGGGAAGAAGCTGCAGCGGCGGTGCAGGGACCAGGAGTGGTGCAGGGAGTGGTAGCAGGGTAAGTATATTCAGTGTGAGGGGCCCGGTATATGGGGGACATTTTTTAGTCTCGGATAACCCCTTTAAATGAGTTTTCTATCAGGGCAAATGTTCCTTTTTAATAATACTCATGCCAGAGCGGCTCCCCTCTGGCCTCAGCAGACATCTTGGGACTATGGCTTCCTTCATGTCATTGATCCCACTCTTTATGTAGCCACACTTGACCAATAGATGATTCCCAGCTAATCCAGCTGGGTTCTGCTCTGATATTGGTGTCTATTCTTCAAGGAGAAGACGGCTATTACTGAAAAACACCATTTCATGGAAAAGAATTTCAAATTACTGTAAATTTCACTGCTACAGGATTAAAGATATTCTCTGTGAGCAAAAATATGGAGGCAGTCAGTATGACTGACAGATTAATTATTCACCAGCTCAGCGGTACACAGTTTAGAAGTATATTGAATCACAACATTGGATTTATGGAGTCGTAAGTCAGAATTATCTTGCTGTTGTCAAGAAACGTCCAAGCAAACTAGTTTATAAACTTTACTTTTTGGGCTTAGGGTACAGCCATCCATAGTGGGTCTGTTCTGTAGCAGAAAATCCACAGCGAATCTGGCTGGAATCCACCCCTGCAAAAAACACCCAAAATTTTTTGCTGCAGCTTCAATGGCGGGATAGCAGCAGGCAATCTGCATTGCAAAGGTTGAAAGTCACAGATTGCAGGTAAAGCCCACAGTACAAATCAGTTTATGCTGTGGGTTTTTTCCGCAGTGTGTGAATGAGTTTTCTGGAATTTTCCGCACACAATTCCACTGTGGAGAATCCGCAGAATTTGCACCATGAGTGATTATTCGCCCTTCAATAGGTGCACAATTCTGCACTATAATATATAATAATGTGTTATTAGATTATTAAAGACTTGACCACTCCAAATCTCTTTTATAGACAGAGAGATTTATTAAAGCTTCTATACCAGTTTCTATATTAGAAAAGTCACAATTTTTTTGCACAAGCCCCCAGTTGTGCAAAAATGTGCCGCTCTGGCATAGATTTCAGATACTGGTGCGTGAACATCCCTAAATGTGCCAAAATTATTGAGTAGTGAAAATTTTAAAATTTGCTGCATCCCCGTGTTCTACATACCAGTCTTCGTAAATCATAGTTTACATTCTATGTGCAGTCACCACTAGAGGGAGCTGAGAAGCTACTGTTTTATTGAGTTCAATGTACACAGTCGAATCACATTATTATGACCACGAGGTAATATCCAGAGTATCCGCTGTGGGCAGCACAGACAGCAGCTAGACAGGTTGGGAGTGACTCAGTAAGGTCCTGGTAGGTTGTCACAGGTATCTGGAGCCATGCTGACTGCAGTGCACCCCACAGCTGCTGGAGGGTGTGTGTAGGGATGATCCATAGAGCGGACACGAAGATCGACATGGTGCTACAAATGGGTTCAAGTCTAGGGAATTAGGATGCCAGGGTAGTACTTGAAAGTCTTGGTCATGTTCTTCCAACCAATAATGGATATTTCAAGCCATGTGACATGTTGCATTGACTTGCTGGAAGATCCCATCGACCCCAGGGAAGACAATTAACATGTATGGGTGTACATGATCTGCAAGAATGGATTCATACCCAAATTCATTGAGAGTGCCTTCTACATGGCCGGGTGGGCCCAGAGTATGCCACCAAAACATTCCCCAGGCCATAACATTGCCACCACCAGCCTGATTTCTACCAGCAATGGTTGTAGGGTGTTTGTTCTCAGATGTTTCTCGTCTAAGGCTACTTTCACACATGTGCATGCCTCCCCCGGTTAGAGATGCGCAACAGTATATGGGGTTTGGAGCATTTTCTACCATTTAAAAACACTTTTTTTCAGTGCTTTTGTTTGTACATTTATACCTGAAGTTGTGGCAACTCCAGGTTTGAATGTGCCTTGATTGTGATCTATGGGTAACATTCAGGTGCACCTGTGCGGCCAGCGTCATATGAGTCAGGGATAGGTGGGACTCGCAGCTTCCTCTCTCTTCCCATGGTATGTGTGATCTCACGCTGGAGGTAACTAGGAGTTGGTCGCTGTGTGTTGGCCTGTATGCTCCTTCATTAATTTCCCTTAAGGCATGTAGGGTTAGCGTTAGGTCCCATGCCACTTTGCCATTTACTGTTAAAAAAAATAATCTATTGAAGAGTTATGAAATTAGTTGACATGGCATGGTGCCACCTGGTGTTCAAAGTGTATAGCAATGTGCACGTCCATCTACTGACTTGAGTGCTGGTGGTCACACATGCACAATCTCTCTTCTCTTTCAATGCCAGGTGATGTTATGCTATAAATAAATATTGACTTGAATGGAACATAACTGTAATCACCATGATCTTATCTGCTACTATGCAGATGGCTGCAGCAGTCACACAACCCTGTGGTATTTTCGAAATGCTGATCGGCAGGGGTGCTGAGAATCATACCTCCACCAATTCTAAACCTAAGCCATCATCATATTGATCCTTCAAAACCCGTTTAAGATCTGGAGGCTGCACAAACTGATTGACTTTATTTCAGCACCATGGACAGGTACTACACACTAGGCCAGTGATGGCTAACCTTGGCACTCCAGCTGTGGTAAAACTACAACTCCCAAGATGCCCCCCTTGCTTGACTGCTCTCAGAACTCAACAGAAATAAATGGAGCATGCTGGGAGTCGTAGTTTCACCACAGCTGGAGTGCCGAGGTTAGCCATCACTGCACTAGGCTAACGAATAGTCTTTCTTTTTATGGATCTTTATGTTTTTCAGCACACGATTTTACTAAACTATTGAATTTAAGTTTGTTCATTGCATAAAATCAATTTTATGAAAAGGTAAAGGGATTAATTACTTTGGATGCTCTATTTTCTCTCAGTAGGGTTTTCCTGAAAGCAAGTTGATCACAGCCTGATCAGCTGATTAGGTGTGTGGAGGAACCTAAAAATAAGTGCTCAATTTTCTTGCAGCATCACTAGTGGTTAAAAAAAGAATTACAGGATCCTTTTGAAATTGAAATCTATAGACTGAGTATGTAACGCATGGACATGTTGCCTCCTCCATAGTCAGGGATGCTTTGACTAGTTGATCCCTTAAATAAGGGACCCCCCCCTTGTTAACTCTGAATGTCCTAATTAGGTTTTCTAAAGCAGACAAACCTTTTATAGAGATCCTGTTGCCTGGTTTGGGGGCATTAAACCACCAGCCTCCTTTTATGTAGCTGGGGTTTAGCGTCCTAAACTTGCCCATGGCAACCGAGCAAAGTAAATTAAATTCAGACTTGCTGGGAGAAGAGTCCTGGACTCTTCTCCAGTGCCATTGGGTGCATGTGCACTGAACCGATGAAGCCAAGCCCCTTTGTTTTTGCCTCTCTGCATTTCAGCAGCCATAACTTTTATATTTTTCACTTCATTATATTTTATAACTTTTATATTTTTCAATTCATATTTTTATTATTTTTTTGTTTCATGTGGGAGAATATTTGGTTCAGGGGTAAATATAAATTACGGTGTAAATTATCTGAATTTAAATTGAAAGAGTTTAAAAAGGGAGAGATAATAAAGACGTTTTTGACTTTTTTTCTATTTAGTTTTTACGCAATTCATTTTTCACACTAAATCTGATAAATTAATTTTCAGGCTGGATATCTAATATGCTTATTTTTTTTCTTATTTATTGTGTAAAATTGTTTTTTTATGCTAAAGAAAGGTATTTTTAGATTTTTTGCAGTGTCTTATTTTTCTTATTTAAATTATAACATTTTAAACCTCATTATGAGATGATTATTATATTACTCCTGTCTGCTAATACATTATATTTTGTGCCACTATGAGACAGGCTGCTCTTGCCCTGACATCAGGCTTAGGCTATTTTCACATCAGCGTTTTGGATTTCCAATTCTGAGAGTTTACAGAGGATGTCAAAATCGGGCCAAAAAGGGTCTGTTTTGTCCCCCTCAGGGCTGACTGTCGAATGGCTCCTCCAGTGCGCAACTGGGTCACTGGGAAACCTGGTGACACAATCATTGGGGAGAGTCCCCTTTGATCATGCCGCAGTCTAGACTGCTGTACGTATACGGTTAACATAGGGATCAGAGCTTCCTCTGGTCACTGCTGTGAACAGCAGCTGCTATTAACAGCAGGTTCTTAGCACAGGAGCCATTGGAAGCCATTAACCCCCCCCCCTACTGCAGCAACGTAAAAAGATGGCACTGCAGACTGAGACCCTGCACTGCCTGCCACCAAAAGATAGTGGACAATCACTAATGGGTTGAACCTGGCTTCACTGTGCATGTACTACACATTGAGCTCATGCACGTGAAGCAAGGTGTACCATCTTCGCCAGTATGACAAGTTCACAAGTTCTGGGTCCAGGACTCTTCTGGTAAATTTTAATTTTATTTGCTTTATTTTTGCAGGGACAGACAGGTTTGCTATGGGCTGGTTGGGGACCACAAAACCCAGCTGTATAATAGCATGCTGGTGGTTTAACGGCCCCATACCAGGTGTCAGGTTCCCTTTAAACACGTTATCTAGTTTACTGTCTTATTGATGTCAATGATTATAAAGCACACAACGCTCAGCAGCCTCTGTCATTCGTTTCTGAGTGATCTAGATTTTTTTCGGTACATAAAAAGCAAGGTTGTTCTCCTTTCAAGGTATTGTGACTAAGCCTCATTCTCTTTAATATTACAATACAAGCTACAAAGATCCTGCTAATTAGCGTCTGTCGTTATAGTGACTGCATTCAGAAGTGTAGAAGACACCATGATGCAACATTCAATTCATTCCACAAAAGATGGTTGATGTTTATATTTTAGATTATAAATTAATTGAGGAGCCAGAACCTGAACATTCATAGTCTGTGAGATACAAAAAAAGTTCTCGGTTCAAAGAAAACTTTAATCATTGTAAGGTGAGATGTGAGTAACGTTTATGCCAACTGCCTGACGTAGAAAAGTCGCCAACCCCACGTTTAGGACTTTTTAAATGCCATTGCCATAAAATATTGTTTGTATGCCGCCCTCAAAACTATTTAAATAGGGGAGATGTTGATGGTGGGGAGTGGGCACCTTTATCTCCATTTACGTCAGATTTCTGACATAAATGAAGACAGAAACCAACAACAGTTCGGAGTGGCCATAGACTGTGTAGATGCATAGACTGCCAAAGGATGTATCTAATATATGACGGGTTCTGCACCTCATCATAAATTAGGCCCATCTTCCAGCAGTGTTGGGTAGATCATAGACCAGCATAAAACACCAACTATAATAAATCTCCCCCTACATGTTAACTAGTTCATCACCAGTAAAGCTCAATATTTGTTATCATAGTTTTTAGAAATATTCCATATGTGGCCCCCATATGGCTCTGAAATGCATGAGCACCTTGTACATTTTGTTGCCTCCATTTTTAAGGTAGCTTTCGGCACAGCTTTGATGTGCCAAAAAAAAGGAAATACCCCTCTATATTTTTTAAAGCTACAGCCCTCAAGAAATTCATTTGTGGATAGGGAATACATTTATTCATTGGGATAACCCCTTCTTGACATCAACTGTACATGTATGGTGGATGTTGGATCTTTAAAGATGGTGCCCGCCCAGGAGCTGAGCGGGTGACATAGCCGGCGCCTGGTGGCAGAGTCCTTGATTGGAGTCAACTCCAATCATGGACATTTAACTTCTCAGATGCCATGGTCAACTGCGACCACAACATCTGAGCAGTTAGTTACTGGGAGCGGTGCGCTTTTGGGAGCCATTTGGTTGTTATGGCAGAATAGGGCTTTCTGAAGGCTCCAAGGCCTGCCATAGTGAAGTTCCAATCAAGCCCTGTCTATGGCAGGGATTAACAGGAACACAGTGATTCTCCCAATATTAAAGTACAGTGATCCCTCAAGCTACAATATTAATTAATACTGGGACGACCACTGTAAGTTGAAACCATTGTAACTTAAGTCCATAACTCTATGGAAAACTAGTTATTGGTTCCAAAGCCCCAAAATATCATACCAAACTAAGAGGAAATTAAGAAATTCTTAAAAATATTTAAGAAAAATAAGCAGAGATCCAAGACAGATAAAGCAAGTTCTTACATATATCAGTCAGGAATAGATGCTGGAAGCTGTAAATCAATTTCTATGATGAGAACAGGAGCTTCTTCAGGGTCTTAAATAGCAGACAGTGTGCCAGAAAAATAAAATGGAGCCGCCTCCACCTGATTCCAAAGGAGCAGCTCATCCTGTTACTGACAGAGGGCAGTGCAGACGTAATACCGCACTGTACTGTAAAGAGGAGCTACTAGACAACCAATCAAGTTGTTTTATCAGAGAAATGGCCATGTTGAATGGTTGGATCTGAGTTTGAGGGATTGCATGTTGAGTCTGATTTCAAGTTGCAATGGCCCAGGAAAGACCATTGTAAGTTGAAAATTTTGTATCCTGAGGCCATTGTATCTTGAGGGATCACTTTATATAGTACCCCACAAAACATGAGCCCCCAAACAGCCCCATAAACGCATCTATAAAAAAAATGATGGGGGTAAGAATATGGCGATGCAAGAAAAAATGTTTTTTTTTTCAAAGTTTTTATTTTTGTAAAAGTATTAGAACACAAGAAAAATAAAAATGTGGTATCACTGTAACCGTACTGATCAGCAGAATTAAGTCATCATGTAACTTTTACCACATAGTGAACGTTCTAAAAATGAAACCCATATGGAATTGCATTTTTCACTTAAAAAATTCACAATATTAACTGGTGCCATTAGAAAGTACAACTAGTCCCAGAAGAAAAAGTTCTCATGTGAAAATGTGAATGGAAAAATAAAAAAGTTATGGCTTCGGGGGGTAAAAACAAAAACAAAAAAATTGACTGCGTCAGGAAACACTTATAATTGCTGACAGTATATGAGTCTACAATAATATGGTGACTTTCTCTGGTATAGTATAAGATACTTTGGTTGCACAGATAAACTATGAGGCAAATTCTGCAGTAAAGATTTGGGGGGAGATTTATCAAACTGGTGTAAAGAAAAACTTGCCTAGTTGCTCATAGCAACCAATCAGATTACACCTTTCATTTTCCAAAGGAGCTGTGAAAAATGAAAGGTGGAATCTGATTGGTTGCTATAGGCAACTAGGCCAGTTTTTCTTTACACCCGTTTTGATAAATGTACCCCATGGTGTGATAACCTTATTACTGGGCTACAGTATAAAGATACATAGAAATTACGTCATTTGTGGCCTGATGAATGTACTACACGGACATATTATGATCTTCCTGAATTAATTAGAATTTTTCAATGTTTGCAGTATGATATGACAAGGCTGACAAATTCTGTGCGTCTTACATGAGGTAAGCCTAGAAGGTGACTGACACTTCCTCTTATATTCTTATTTCAAGTGTCAAATATCCATGTCTAGGTTGTATTACCGGTGACAAGAACATTTTTGGGGCACAGGTGACTGATCCCTGCTTTTTATGGATGCTCCTGTCAAAGAATGAATAAATATAAGTTAATCACAGGGGTGTCAGCTTCACCTCCAGTCATCATATCGTGTCTCTGAACACACTACACCGCTCCATGATAAAAGGCAAAGCATTAGCTGATCATTTATTATCCAGAAATACACCAACTTTATATTAGGCATATTTCTGGCGCAGATTGTGGCGCAAGTTTTCCCCACTCACACCAGGTCTAAAAAAGTGGGCATAGTGTGGGCGGGGAAGGCCAGTAGGCCAGTCTCATTCGTCATTTTCTACGCTTGTCTTACATTTAGACTGGCGAAGGATACGCCAAAGTTATTTAGAGGCCGGTGCCTCTTCATAACTTCAGCGGATCCACCTCCAGCGCAGGGGTTATTAAGACCGACTAATACAATACTAATGTATTGTGATTGTACATATTGCTTACTTTGCTGGCTGGATTCATTTTTCCATCACATTATACACTGCTTGTTTCCAGGGGTTATGACCACCTGCAATACAGCAGTGGCAGCCGAGCCTGCACACTACAGGAAAAGGTGCTGGATTCTCTCGTGGCTGGGACTGCAGGAGTGCACATAGGCTGGATACAAAAAGTTTCCCTAGTGTGCTATAGGCTTGAGTTTAAAGAAGCACTCCCACAAAAATTTGTATACTCTAACCTATTAGACAGGTACATGATGTAAATTGTAGTGATGGTAATCTTCTTACCAGTGACTGCATTTGTGAGTTATAACCTCCCTTCTATTCCTCAGCTGTGTCATGTGACCAACACTGTGATCTCCAACTGACATAGGGCAGGTAGTTTTTACTTCTCTATTCATTCCTATGAGACTGACATTGAGGCTCCCAAAAATACAAAGAAAAACTGGCTTCCTGTCCACACATAAGATGCTGTGTTATTTGGAGAGTCTGATTGCTGGTCACATGACACAGCTGAGAATCAGAAGGGAGGCTATAACTCACAAACACAGTCACAAGATTACACTACAGATTACATAATGTACCTTTCTAACAGGTCAGAGAATAACAAGTATTTTTGAGAGTGCTTCTTTAATTATTTCCATATTTTCTATTTCCTGTGATGGAGAGTGACGGCACCCAGTGACCACCTGTCTTCTGCAAAGAGGACCAAAGATAAAGTGAAAGGCAGCATTTGTGTCCTTCATAAAGTGGTGGGTTGACCATCATTAGTTTCTTTGTCACTGTTTTTTATGTCTCTTTATGACCTTGTAAATAAATCAGCATTTATTATCCTTTCCATTCCACGGAAGGCATCCAGCCTGAAGTAACACATGAATGACTCGGCCTATTTTTCAGCTTCTTACATTTCATGCATCATTAATTGTATCATCATTAACATCTTCTCAAGCAAACGGCTAAATAACTTCCAATCAATTGAAACATAGAATCAGCGTGATCAAGTAACCCGATTCAGCGATGACGCCTCTGTACGTGTGCACACCGCCACCACCGCTGCTGCTATTCTCGTATTTGTTATGTATTCAAAGATCTTTATTTTAGGAATGTTCTCTGCAGCAGCATGGAAGGTAAGAAAAATGCACAAAAAAGGACTTTTGTATAATATGAGCAAACTCACCGCGAATCTAATCACTGAGCATAATGGATCTTCCTCGTCATTGATCTTTTCTCCAGAGGACTATGAAGCTTATTGTGTGTTCCACCATATTGCGTCAGTAGTTAGAGGACTTAGAGGGGTTCTCCAGGAATTAACAAAATAAAAATACTTAAATATTACTTTATTATAAATATATTCCCAAATACCTTTCATTAGTTATAATGGCTCATCTTGTCTAGGGAGCAATTATTAGGAGAAATAAAATGGCCGCCGTCCTGTCACTACACACAAAACCTGTCCTAATCACACAGGAGGACAAGTTATTTCTCAAGACTGAGCTAAAGAGCTGCCTCATCCTCCTCTCTACTCTGCTTGTCAGGGATTATGATTGTGAATACAGATGATAATCTCTGTAAGAATGGAGTTTATGAGGAGACATGAAGTACAGAGAGGACGGACAGGACAGACTGTGCTAATGGAGACTGCATACAAGCGTTGTGCATGGTGTATAAGCATTGAGACCCTCTACACATGACTGGTCACCAGTACGCCTGTTCTAGTTATAAAGGGTTTACCCCAGATATTTTAACGAATATTACCAATTAAACACATATCGACTTTATTTTAAACGTTCTTTCAGGCTGAGATAATTATATTATGTTTGAACGTCTATTGTGTACCGTCTAAGTGCGCTACTAGTTTATCATTCAAATTAAGATTGGGAATGGCTGGCTTCTTATCAAGCGACTTGAGCTGTGAGGGCTGGCTGGGGGACGCTCAGGAAGTCTTCTCAGAAAGGGAACTGAATACACAAGCTGTGAATGTCAGTATTACTACATCTTTCAAAAATACCACTCGCATCTACAAAGATCACATTAGATGCTGGTGGGAGGTCCAGACCCTAGACACGTATATTAAAAATAATATCGTACCACGGGGACTGAGGAATCCCATATTACCTTCAGCCAGAATTCGCTCCAGTGAATTTTTAAAGAAGTGGGAGGCCGAGTCAGTGGCAGGTTCACTGCGACTGATGAAACTTCTTCTGGAAGAGGAAAAAAGGCTGCTAGTAAAAACAGAGAGTGAACTTAAAGAGAGTATTGAACAAACAAAGAAATTCAGCGCACATGCTGACTTCACTAAGAAAGAGAGTCTATTACAACAAAACACTGAAAAATTCACTTGTCAAATTAAGGAGAGGAAGCATTTTCAATATAATAGGGACATAACCGACTTCAAGGAGGGAAAAATCCTTGATTTTAATACTAAACGGAACATTGTACCCGAATCAGAGACAGATATATCTTCCTCTGACTGTGATACAGACTTTGACCCAGGCCCAGCTCTATCTAGAGGGCGTGGGTCACAGAACAGAGGACCTACTATAGCCTCAGGTGGTAAACAAAGGGGACGAGGAGGGAGAGGATCACAAGGTGGTTTTTTAGACAGGACCCCCCCAGTGTCCGAATATCTACTTCGCAACAAAAAATAACTGCAACCCCTCGTGCTGACGATTTACAAGTGGTTAATCTTTCTCAACGGATACTAACCACTTCAGAAGTGAATGTATTACTAAAAGGCCTGCCCTTTGTTCCAGCACAAAAATTCAATCTTTTTAACTGGGTCAAGGACTTGCACTTGTTTGCCCTACGCCTCAAATGGAAGAAGTTCTTCCAGTCCCACAATGAACGTGAATGTCAGGAGCTTGGGATCGATATAGAAGATCTACAAGACGTTCAAGTCCTGGCAGACTTATACTCTGAAGGACTCAGAAATATTGGGGATGGGCCTTTTACCAACTTGAGGTTGCCATAAAAAAAACTCCCCCCCGTAAGCAATGTCACATCGCTTACGGGGGGAGTTTTTTTGATGGCAACCTCAAGTTGGTGTCTCATTGTTTACCTAAGATCTCCATATCTTAGAAAAACAGTACTCCGGTAACGACAACCTGAGCCGTGCAGAAAGAGTGGCCCTCAGGGATCTTGAAAGGGACAAAATGATGGTCATAAAACCGTCCGACAAGGGGGGTAACATCGTCTTGCTGGATCACGACCAGTATAGGAAAATGTGCCTGCGACTATTGGACGCTAAGGCAACATATAGTCTGTTACCCTCAGATCCCACTAATACCTTTTTAGGCTACTTTCACACTGGCGGCAGGCCTGATCCGGCAGGTGAAGGGTGCTGCCGGATCAGGCCTGCCGCAGTGACATGTGTGGAGCCGGAACCGCGCTCCGGCCCCACACATGTCACACAGTACATACATATACATACACATAAACATACACACACATATAGACATACAAACACACATACATACTTACATGCTCCCCGGCAGGTCTTCGGAGCGTCAGGGACGGCTCACACAGGTCACGATTCCCCACAGCGCCCTCTGCTGGGCGCCTGGTGGAATCGTCATCTGACGATTCCACCAGGCGCCCAGCAGAGGGCGCTGTGGGGAATCGTGACCTGTGTGAGCCGTCCTGACGCTCCGAAGACCTGCCGGGGAGCATGTAAGTATGTATGTGTGTTTGTATGTCTTTATGTGTGTGTATGTTTATGTCTGTATGTGTCTGTGTACCCGGATCCGTAATGGACTCCATTGAAAGTCAATGGAGGGCGGATCCGGTTACCATTATGGTCACACCAGACGGATCCACCCCCATTGACTTGCATTGGGGGTCATTCCGGATCCGTCTTGGTGCGGATGCCTGGACCGGAGAGCAAACCGCAGCATGCTGCGGTTTGTTCTCCGGTCTGAAGACGGAACGGAATGCTTTCAGGAGCATTCCGTTGTCTTCAGTTCAGTTTTGTCCCCATTGACAATGAATGGGGACAAAACTGAAGCGTTTTATTCCGGTATTGAGCCCCTATGACGGAACTCAATACCGGAATTTTAAAACGCTAGTGTGAAAGTAGCCTTAGTCCAGTTATCTGACTTGCTGAACCAAGCACACAAAGATAATCTGATCAGCAGGTCAGAACTGGACTACAGTGCCTTGCGAAAGTGTTCGGCCCCCTGGAACTTTTCAACCTTTTGCCACATTTCAGGCTTCAAGCAAAAAGATATAACATTTTAAATTTTTGGTGAAGAATCAACAACAAGTGGGTCACAATTGTGAAGTGGAACCAAATTTATTGGATCATTTAAACTTTTTTTATGATAATAAAACTGAAAAGTGGGGCGTGCAACATTATTTGGCCCATTTACTTTCAGTTCAGAAAACTCACTCCAGAAGTTGATTGAGGATCTCTGAATGATCCAATGTTGTCCTAAATGACTGATGAAGATAAATAGGATCCACCTGTGTGTAATCAAGTCTCCGTATAAATGCACCTGCTCTGTGATAGTCTCAGGGTTCTGCATCATGAAGACCAAGGAACACACCGGCACAGGCAGGTCCGTGATACTGTTGTGGAGAAGTTTAAAGCCGGATTTGGATACCAAAATATTTCCCAAGCTTTAAACATCCCAAGGAGCACTGTGCAAGCGATCATATTGAAATGGAAGGAGTATCAGACCACTGCAAATCTACCAAGACCCGGCCGTCCCTCTAAACTTTCATATCAAACAAGGAGAAGACTGATCAGAGATGCAGCCAAGAGGCCCATGATCACTCTGGATGAACTGCAGAGATCTACAGCTGAGGTGGGAGAGTCTGTCCATAGAATAACAATCAGTCCAACACTTCACAAATCTGGTCTTTATGTAAGAGTGGCAAGAAGAAAGCCATTTCTCAAAGATATCCATAAAAAGTCTGGTTTACAGTTTGCCACAAGCCACCTGGGAGACACCAAACATGTGGAAGAAGGTGCTCTGGTCAGATGAAACCAAAATCCAACTTTTTGGAAACAATGCAAAACGATATGTTTGGCGTAAAAGCAACACAGCTCATCACCCTGAACACACCATCCCCACTGTCAGACATGGAGGTGGCAGCATCATGGTTTGGGCCTGCTTTTCATCAGCAGGGACAGGGAAGATGGTTAAAATTGATGGGAAGATGGATGGAGCCAAATACAGGACCATTCTGGATGAAAACCTGTTAAACCTGTTGGAGTCTGCAAAAGACCTGAGACTAGGACGGAGATTTATCTTCCAACAAGACAATGATCCCAAACATAAAGCAAAATCTACACTGGAATAGTTAAAAAATAAAGGTATCCAGGTCTTAGAATGGCCAAGTCAAAGTCCAGACCTGAATCCAATTGAGAATATGTGGAAAGAGCTGAAAACTGCTGTTCACAAACGCTTTCCATCCAACCTCAAAGAGCTCCAGCTGTTTTGCAAGGAAGAATGGGCAAGAATATCAGTCTCTAGATGTGCAAAACTGATAGAGACATACCCCAAGAGACCGCAGCTGTAATCGCAGCAAAAGGTGGCGCAACAAAGTATTAATGCAAGGGGGGCGAATAATTTTGCATGCCCCACTTTTCAGTTTTACTATTACAAAAAAAGTTTAAATGATCCAATAAATTTCGTTCCACTTCACAATTGTGACCCACTTGTTGTTGATTCTTCACCATAAATTTAAAATGTTACATCTTTTTGTTTGAAGCCTGAAATGTGGCAAAAGGTTGAAAAGTTCCAGGGGGCCGAATACTTTCGCAATGCACTGTATATGCTGCCAAAATTTCCGATACTGCCCACGTTCTACAGTCTACCCAAGCTCCACAAGGGCACTGTACCCTTGAAGGGACGCCCGATTGTCTCTGGCATAGGAGGTCTTACTGCTAACATCAGTACATACTGTATATCGACATGATATTAAGACCGCTTGTCCAGGGTCTGCCATCCTATGCCAGAGACACGATGGACGTACTGCAGCGTCTTGACGGCATCCAGTGTGATGGGGACACGTGGCTCGCTAGCCTTCATGTGGAAGCACTTTACAGCTCTATTCCCCATCACACTGGATGCCAGGCTGTTGGTACCTTTCTGTCTCAACGGGGTGAACATCTCTATCGTCACAATGAGCTTGTGATGAGGTTACTTGAATTTACGCTGACACACAATGTCTTTCTATTTGACAGGCAGATCTTCCACCAGCTCAGGGGAGTTGCAATGGGTAGCCCCTGTGCCCCAACTTATGCAAATCTCTACCTGGGCGGGTGGGAAAAAGAAGTTGTCTTTCATGATGATATGGAAATGTATACGTCGTCGATACTAGTCTGGATAACATATATCGACGATATATTCATATTGTGGAAAGGTACCAAGGAGACTTTTGTTGAATTTGTGTCTCTGTTGAATGTGAACAATCTAGGTCTATATTTCACTTCCGAGATTAACAACAAAACGATTACATTTCTTGATCTTACGATCTCACTTGGAAGTAATGGACAGATAGTGACTAACAGCTTACTGCGATGGGGCAGTAGTCATCCCCTTGCCCTCAAAAGGGGTATCCCCAAAGGACAATATCTGAGGGCAAGGAGGAATTGTTCGCAAATAGATGATTAACAGGTCCGTGCAGGGAGGTGATATTGATATCCCCCTGCTTCGTAAAGAAGCGCAATGGATTTTCAAACTACAGACTGTTAGTCCAAAAGGGCTCAATGAAGCAATATCATTTGCCTGCTTCATTTGATGTCCTTGAGTCCCCCTGTTTCAGTTTATGTAGGGAGCTGTAATAACCCAGTGACATCCACTAACTATTGCTGTTGTTATGTGTCAGTGTTCTATCCTATATTTGGCTTGTTGATTTCCACTAGTAGATCTTATCTGTTCTGTCTTTAGATGAACAGTAATCCATTCTGATGCTGTGATTATTATTAGAGATGAGCAAGTAGTGTTCGATCGAGCCGGTATTCGATCGAATACTACGCTATTCGGCATACTCGATTTCAATCGAGTATAACGGCGATGGCGCACTTAGAATTCGTTTCCCCTCCCACCTTCCCTGGCGCTCTTTTTCCACCAATCACCATGCAGGGGGGGTATGACAGGCACGCTGAGCACGCTGGCAGCGCGAAAACGGCGTCTACATGGATTGGCTGGAAAAACCATGTGACCTCGAATATTAAAAACTCAGCTCTTCCTGCTCGTACGCATATGCTGCGTGAACTTAGTCAGGGACAGAGGCTGGAGAAGGGAGAGACAGGTTTTAGCAGTTGGACAGGCAGGAGCGTGATTAAAAGCCCTTATCAGGGCTACTATAGTGCAGTACAGTGATAGCTTTACTACAATATAGACTTTACAGACAACGGCTGCTGTATTCAGGGATAGCTGCTGGAGTAGGGACAGAGAGAGGCATTAGTGGTGTATTAGGTGCTCTGCTACATACCAAACTATATTTGGCACTACTGTTCTGCGTTCTTTTTGGCTGCAAAACCCTGTTATATACCTAGTGTGTATATGCACCATCTGATCTGGCAGTATACGGCTGTTTTTTTTTTTTTTTTTTTTTTAAATACAGTTTATTTGGCTCTAGTGTTCTGGGTTCTGTGTGCCTGCAATACCCTTTTTGTATACCAGGTGTAAATACCCACCGTCTGAACTGTTAGTACACGGCTGTGTACCTAGAAATATATTAAAAAAAAAAACCTGTTCATTGGCACCTGTACTTTGCGTTCTCTTGCAAAATAATTGTATATACGTAGTGTTCATACACACCGTCTGATCTGTTAGTACACGGCTGTGTACCTAGAAATATATTTAAAAAAAAAGTCTTTTCATTGGCACCTGTACTTTGCGTTCTCTTGCAAAATAATTGTATATACGTAGTGTTCATACACACCGTCTGATCTGTTAGTACACGGCTGTGTACCTAGAAATATATTTAAAAAAAAGCCTGTTCATTGGCACCTGTACTTTGCGTTCTCTTGCAAAATAATTGTATATACGTAGTGTTCATACACACCGTCTGATCTGTTAGTACACGGCTGTGTACCTAGAAATATATTTAAAAAAAAAGCCTTTCATTGGCACCTGTACTTTGCGTTCTCTTGCAAAATAATTGTATATACGTAGTGTTCATACACACCGTCTGATCTGTTAGTACACGGCTGTGTACCTAGAAATATATTTAAAAAAAAGCCTGTTCATTGGCACCTGTACTTTGCGTTCTCTTGCAAAATAATTGTATATACGTAGTGTTCATACACACCGTCTGATCTGTTAGTACACGGCTGTGTACCTAGAAATATATTAAAAAAAAGCCTTTTCATTGGCACCTGTACTTTGCGTTCTCTTGCAAAATAATTGTATATACGTAGTGTTCATACACACCGTCTGATCTGTTAGTACACGGCTGTGTACCTAGAAATATATTTAAAAAAAAGCCTGTTCATTGGCACCTGTACTTTGCGTTCTCTTGCAAAATAATTGTATATACGTAGTGTTCATACACACCGTCTGATCTGTTAGTACACGGCTGTGTACCTAGAAATATATTAAAAAAAAAGCCTTTTCATTGGCACCTGTACTTTGCGTTCTCTTGCAAAATAATTGTATATACGTAGTGTTCATACACACCGTCTGATCTGTTAGTACACGGCTGTGTACCTAGAAATATATTTTAAAAAAAAGCCTTTCATTGGCACCTGTACTTTGCGTTCTCTTGCAAAATAATTGTATATACGTAGTGTTCATACACACCGTCTGATCTGTTAGTACACGGCTGTGTACCTAGAAATATATAAAAAAAAAGCCTTTTCATTGGCACCTGTACTTTGCGTTCTCTTGCAAAATAATTGTATATACGTAGTGTTCATACACACCGTCTGATCTGTTAGTACACGGCTGTGTACCTAGAAATATATAAAAAAAAAGCCTTTCATTGGCACCTGTACTTTGCGTTCTCTTGCAAAATAATTGTATATACGTAGTGTTCATACACACCGTCTGATCTGTTAGTACACGGCTGTGTACCTAGAAATATATAAAAAAAAGCCTTTTCATTGGCACCTGTACTTTGCGTTCTCTTGCAAAATAATTGTATATACGTAGTGTTCATACACACCGTCTGATCTGTTAGTACACGGCTGTGTACCTAGAAATATATTAAAAAAAAAGCCTGTTCATTGGCACCTGTACTTTGCGTTCTCTTGCAAAATAATTGTATATACGTAGTGTTCATACACACCGTCTGATCTGTTAGTACACGGCTGTGTACCTAGAAATATATTAAAAAAAAAGCCTTTCATTGGCACCTGTACTTTGCGTTCTCTTGCAAAATAATTGTATATACGTAGTGTTCATACACACCGTCTGATCTGTTAGTACACGGCTGTGTACCTAGAAATATATTAAAAAAAAAGCCTGTTCATTGGCACCTGTACTTTGCGTTCTCTTGCAAAATAATTGTATATACGTAGTGTTCATACACACCGTCTGATCTGTTAGTACACGGCTGTGTACCTAGAAATATATTTAAAAAAAAGCCTTTTCATTGGCACCTGTACTTTGCGTTCTCTTGCAAAATAATTGTATATACGTAGTGTTCATACACACCGTCTGATCTGTTAGTACACGGCTGTGTACCTAGAAATATATTAAAAAAAAGCCTTTTCATTGGCACCTGTACTTTGCGTTCTCTTGCAAAATAATTGTATATACGTAGTGTTCATACACACCGTCTGATCTGTTAGTACACGGCTGTGTACCTAGAAATATATAAAAAAAAAAGCCTTTTCATTGGCACCTGTACTTTGCGTTCTCTTGCAAAATAATTGTATATACGTAGTGTTCATACACACCGTCTGATCTGTTAGTACACGGCTGTGTACCTAGAAATATATTAAAAAAAAAGCCTTTTCATTGGCACCTGTACTTTGCGTTCTCTTGCAAAATAATTGTATATACGTAGTGTTCATACACACCGTCTGATCTGTTAGTACACGGCTGTGTACCTAGAAATATATTAAAAAAAAAGCCTTTTCATTGGCACCTGTACTTTGCGTTCTCTTGCAAAATAATTGTATATACGTAGTGTTCATACACACCGTCTGATCTGTTAGTACACGGCTGTGTACCTAGAAATATATTAAAAAAAAGCCTTTTCATTGGCACCTGTACTTTGCGTTCTCTTGCAAAATAATTGTATATACGTAGTGTTCATACACACCGTCTGATCTGTTAGTACACGGCTGTGTACCTAGAATATATTAAAAAGAAAAGCCTGTTCATTGGCACCTGTACTTTGCGTTCTCTTGCAAAATAATTGTATATACATAGTGTTCATACACACCGTCTGATCTGTTAGTACACAGCTGTGTACCTAGAAATATATAAAAAAAAAGCCTTTTCATTGGCACCTGTACTTTGCGTTCTCTTGCAAAATAATTGTATATACGTAGTGTTCATACACACTGTCTGAACTGTTAGTACACGGCTGTGAAGGCAAAATATTGTAACAAAAAAAAATAAAATGCGGAGGGGGGCTAGCGGAATCGGACGTGACGTGGACGAGGACGGGGGCGCGGAAATGCTGTTGGTGGCCTTGTTGAAGCCAGTGGGGATACAATGCGTGCTGGTGAGGGTCAGCCAGGATCCCACTCATCCAGAATCCCTGCCTTTATGGGACAGTTAAGCAGGGGGGCGGGTTACACCGCTGTTGAGGCCTGAGCAGGTTGAACAGGTGGTGCAATGGATAGCCGATAGCGCTTCCACACAGTTGTCCACCAGCCAGTCATCCACACAGTCTCACTCTGACCCTCCTTCCTCCACACCTGGCCAACAGAGTCATCCCACCCTTGACCCCTCCCAGGAGCTCTTTTCGGGTCCTTTTTCAGATGTGCCGGAAGAATCCCAGGAGCTAGCAGAGGAATTTGTTTGTAGTGATGCCCAAACACTTGAGTTTTCGCCATCTCCTGCTGATGTGGACCCTGAACCAGCATCTGTTATCATGAGCGATGATGATGATGAGACGCAGTTGCCATCAAGGGAGGCTGTTGGAATGTCCAGTGGGCAGGAGGAGGAGCAGAGTGAGGAAGAGGAGGTGGTGGATGACGAAATGACCGACCCCACTTGGCCAGGGGTGATGTCCAGCGGGGAAAGCAGTGGAGAGGTGGTGGTCTGCGCAGCACCGAAAAAGGCAGCAAGAGGCAGAGGGATGTCCACAGGCAGAGGGATGTCCACAGGCAGAGGGATGTCCACAGGCAGAGGATGTCCACAGGCAGAGGGATGTCCACAGGCAGAGGACAGTCCAGACAGAGAAGTGAGGCCACAGCCAGCAGGGCCGAAGCTGTTCCCGGCAGCGGGCAGTCGCGCGAAGCTCCCCCATCGAGGCCTCGTACTTCTGTGGTGTGGAGATTTTTTAATGTTTGTGCGGATGACAAACTGAGCGCGGTTTGCACACTCTGCCACTCAAAACTGAGTAGGGGCTCTGAGAAGAGCAATATGACCACCTCAGGCATGCGGCGTCACTTGGAATTCAAGCACTGGGCTGAGTGGGAGAGAGCAAACGCAATACAACCTGCGCCCGGTCTTGCTGCCACTGCCTCTTCCCCTTTGTTGTGTGCTGCCACTGCGGTCCAGACCTCCAGCCAGGACACCTCCACATCTGCCTCTGCCTCGGCTACTTTGGGGCCTTCTCCTTCAGCCTCCCCTTCCCCCGCCTCTTCGCCTGCACCTTCACACTCCTCGTCCCAACAACTGTCCATCTCGCAGGCGTTCGACCGCAGGCGGAAGTACGCCTCGAGTCACCCCCAAGCCCAAGCCTTAAACTGCCACATCTCCAAACTGCTGGCCCTGGAGATGTTGCCGTTTAGGCTTGTGGAGACGCAGGCCTTCCGCGACCTGATGGCGGCTGCCGCACCTCGCTATTCCGTCCCCAGCCGCCACTACTTTTCCCGGAGTGCCGTCCCCGCCCTGCACCAGCACGTGTCGCGTAACATCAGGCGGGCCCTGAGGTACGCAGTCAGCGCAAAGGTCCACTTGACCACCGACTCGTGGACAAGCGCTTGCGGCCAGGGACGATACATTTCTTTGACGGCACACTGGGTGAATGTTGTGGAAGCGGGGACGGGGTCGCAAACAGAGACGGCCTACCTACCACCCCCGCCCAAGATTGCCAGCATGGGTTCTGATACACCCCCCTCCTCTTCCTCCTCCTCCTCCTCTGCCTTAACATCGCCCTCAGCCGCTAGCTGGAAGCGTTGCAGCACTGGCGCGGGGAGACGTCAGCAGGCGGTGCTTAAGCTCATCAGCTTGGGCGACAGGAAGCACAGCGCCCCAGAAGTGAGGGACGCCATATTGCAGCAGACGGAGATGTGGCTGTCGCCGCTGCAGCTAGGACCAGGCATGGTCGTGTGCGATAACGGCCGTAACCTGGTGGCGGCTCTGGAGCTTGCCGAACTCAATCACGTACCATGCCTGGCCCACGTTTTTAATCTGGTAGTCCAAAAATTTCTAAAGACTTACCCCAACCTGGCAGAGCTACTGGTGAAAGTGCGGCGCTTGTGCGCTCACTTTCGGAAGTCAACTGTAGCTGCTGCTAGCTTAAAAAAACTCCAGCAACGCCTCCATTTGCCTGAACATCGGCTGTTGTGCGACCTGCCCACTCGCTGGAATTCCACCTATTCCATGTTGGCCAGGGTGTGTGAGCAGCAGAGAGCATTGATGGAGTACCAGATTATGAATCCACGCGTGCCTCCAACTCAGCTCCCTCAGTTTGCCAACCACGAGTGGCCATGGATGGCAGACATATGCGATGTACTGCGTATCTTTGAGGAGTCCACCAAGAAGGTCAGCAGCGAGGACGCTATAGTGAGCGTAACCATCCCGCTCCTATGCGTCCTTAAAGAATCGCTCATCGCAATAAGGGAGAACGCATTGCACGCAGAGGAGACGGGGGTAGGAGGAGACGCAACGGAGCTACACAGTCAGACCACACTTTTGTCTGCTTCACGGTGGCAGTTGCAGGAGGAGGATGAGGAGGAGGAGGACGACGTGGAGGTGGCTGTGGAAGAGGAGGAGGATGCTGGCGGCGAGGGTAGCAGTCAGGCTGTGTGCGTCCCATTGGTTCAGCGCGGATGGGGCGGAGAGGAGGCGGAAGAGGAAGAGGAGGAAATGGCAAGTGATCCTTCAGGTGGGGGCAGTGACGTCATGCCTATTCAGAGTCTGGCACACATGGCTGACTTCATGCTGGGCTGCTTTTCCCGGGACACACGTGTTGTCCGGATAGTGGAGAACAAACTGTACTGGGTCTTCGCACTCCTGGACCCCCGGTATAAAGATAACGTCTCCTCTTTTATTCCGGTAGAGGAGAGGACGAATCGATTGCTGGAATACCAGAGGGAACTCGTGCAGAACATGATGGAGATTTTCCCACCCACCATCGCTGGCGGCAGAGAGGAGAGGGTCTCCCAGAGTCCCACAACATCTATCAGGCCCACAGCCACCAGGGGAACACTCTCCAAGGTGTGGGACACGTTCATGGCACCCCCTCGTGCAACTTCCATCACTGCGGGGCCCGCTATCAGCAGGAGGGACAAGTATCGGCGGATGTTGCGGGAGTACCTGGCAGACCGAAACCCTGTCCTCCCCGATCCCTCGGCGTCCTACACTTACTGGGTCTCCAAGTTGGACACGTGGCTGGAACTGTCCCTGTACGCCTTGGAGGTGCTTGCCTGCCCTGCCGCCACGTGCTATCAGAAAGGGTGTTCAGCGCAGCCGGGGGCATTATAACCGATAAGCGCAGCCGCCTGTCAACCGACAGTGCCGACAGGCTGACGCTAATCAAAATGAACAGCAAGTGGATTGACCCGGACTTTGCTTCTCCAACTGTGGAAAGCAGCCAAAAGTGAAGTGCCATCTGTATGAAGTGCCATTTCCTCCTCACCTCCTCCTCCTCCTCCTTAAACCGCCGTAGAATTGCTCCGTAAATAAGAAAAATTATATATTTGGCTCATTTCTTGGGCTCTTGGGCCTCACAAATTTTTAAAACGTCTTTGGGCCTCCACAAATGTTTAAGAGGTCTCACCTCTTGGGCCTCCACAAATTTTTAAGAGGTCTCACCTCTTGGGCCTCCACATAATTTTTTAAGAGGTCTCACCTCTTGGCCTCACAAATTTTAAGAGGTCTCACTCTTGGCCCACCACAATTTTAAGAGGTCTCACCATCTTTGGCGCTCCACAAAATGTATTAGAAGGTTCACCTCTGGGCCTCCACAAGAGAGACTTTAAACTTTTGTGGAGGCCCAAGGGCGAGACCTCTTAAAAATATATGTGGAGGCCCAGAGGTGAGACCCTCTTAAAATTTGTGGAGGCCCAGAGGTGAGCCATAATATATAAATTTTATTATTAGCAGATTCTACGCGGTTAAGGAGGAGGAGGAGGAGGTGGAGAGGAAATGCCTTCATACAGATGGTTTTTTTGTGTTTACTGTTGAGAAGCAAGTCCGGGTCAACACTTGCTGTTCATTTTGATTAGCGTCAGCCTGTCCGCACTGTCGGTTGACAGGCGGCTGCGCTTATCGGTTATAATGCCCCCGGCTGCGCTGAACACCCTTTCTGATAGCACGCTGGCGGCAGGGCAGGCAAGCACCTCCAAGGCGTACAGGGACAGTTCCAGCCACGTGTCCAACTTGGAGCTCATAAGTGTAGGACGCCGAGGGATCGGGGAGGACAGGGTTACGGTCTGCCAGGTACTCCCGCAACATCCGCCGATACTTGTCCCTCCTGCTGATAGCGGGCCCCGCAGTGATGGAAGTTGCACGAGGGGGTGCCATGAACGTGTCCCACACCTTGGAGAGTGTTCCCCTGGTGGCTGTGGGCCTGATAGATGTTGTGGGACTCTGGGAGACCCTCTCCTCTCTGCCGCCAGCGATGGTGGGTGGGAAAATCTCCATCATGTTCTGCACGAGTTCCCTCTGGTATTCCAGCAATCGATTCGTCCTCTCCTCTACCGGAATAAAAGAGGAGACGTTATCTTTATACCGGGGGTCCAGGAGTGCGAAGACCCAGTACAGTTTGTTCTCCACTATCCGGACAACACGTGTGTCCCGGGAAAAGCAGCCCAGCATGAAGTCAGCCATGTGTGCCAGACTCTGAATAGGCATGACGTCACTGCCCCCACCTGAAGGATCACTTGCCATTTCCTCCTCTTCCTCTTCCGCCTCCTCTCCGCCCCATCCGCGCTGAACCAATGGGACGCACACAGCCTGACTGCTACCCTCGCCGCCAGCATCCTCCTCCTCTTCCACAGCCACCTCCACGTCGTCCTCCTCCTCCTCATCCTCCTCCTGCAACTGCCACCGAGAAGCAGACAAAAGTGTGGTCTGACTGTGTAGCTCCGTTGCGTCTCCTCCTACCCCCGTCTCCTCTGCGTGCAATGCGTTCTCCCTTATTGCGATGAGCGATTCTTTAAGGACGCATAGGAGCGGGATGGTTACGCTCACTATAGCGTCCTCGCTGCTGACCTTCTTGGTGGACTCCTCAAAGATACGCAGTACATCGCATATGTCTGCCATCCATGGCCACTCGTGGTTGGCAAACTGAGGAGCTGAGTTGGAGGCACGCGTGGATTCATAATCTGGTACTCCATCAATGCTCTCTGCTGCTCACACACCCTGGCCAACATGGAATAGGTGGAATTCCAGCGAGTGGGCAGGTCGCACAACAGCCGATGTTCAGGCAAATGGAGGCGTTGCTGGAGTTTTTTTAAGCTAGCAGCAGCTACAGTTGACTTCCGAAAGTGAGCGCACAAGCGCCGCACTTTCACCAGTAGCTCTGCCAGGTTGGGGTAAGTCTTTAGAAATTTTTGGACTACCAGATTAAAAACGTGGGCCAGGCATGGTACGTGATTGAGTTCGGCAAGCTCCAGAGCCGCCACCAGGTTACGGCCGTTATCGCACACGACCATGCCTGGTCCTAGCTGCAGCGGCGACAGCCACATCTCCGTCTGCTGCAATATGGCGTCCTCACTTCTGGGGCGCTGTGCTTCCTGTCGCCCAAGCTGATGAGCTTAAGCACCGCCTGCTGACGTCTCCCCGCGCCAGTGCTGCAACGCTTCCAGCTAGCGGCTGAGGGCGATGTTAAGGCAGAGGAGGAGGAGGAGGAAGAGGAGGGGGGTGTATCAGAACCCATGCTGGCAATCTTGGGCGGGGGTGGTAGGTAGGCCGTCTCTGTTTGCGACCCCGTCCCCGCTTCCACAACATTCACCCAGTGTGCCGTCAAAGAAATGTATCGTCCCTGGCCGCAAGCGCTTGTCCACGAGTCGGTGGTCAAGTGGACCTTTGCGCTGACTGCGTACCTCAGGGCCCGCCTGATGTTACGCGACACGTGCTGGTGCAGGGCGGGGACGGCACTCCGGGAAAAGTAGTGGCGGCTGGGGACGGAATAGCGAGGTGCGGCAGCCGCCATCAGGTCGCGGAAGGCCTGCGTCTCCACAAGCCTAAACGGCAACATCTCCAGGGCCAGCAGTTTGGAGATGTGGCAGTTTAAGGCTTGGGCTTGGGGGTGACTCGAGGCGTACTTCCGCCTGCGGTCGAACGCCTGCGAGATGGACAGTTGTTGGGACGAGGAGTGTGAAGGTGCAGGCGAAGAGGCGGGGGAAGGGGAGGCTGAAGGAGAAGGCCCCAAAGTAGCCGAGGCAGAGGCAGATGTGGAGGTGTCCTGGCTGGAGGTCTGGACCGCAGTGGCAGCACACAACAAAGGGGAAGAGGCAGTGGCAGCAAGACCGGGCGCAGGTTGTATTGCGTTTGCTCTCTCCCACTCAGCCCAGTGCTTGAATTCCAAGTGACGCCGCATGCCTGAGGTGGTCAGATTGCTCTTCTCAGAGCCCCTACTCAGTTTTGAGTGGCAGAGTGTGCAAACCGCGCTCAGTTTGTCATCCGCACAACATTAAAAATCTCCACACCACAGAAGTACGAGGCCTCGATGGGGGAGCTTCGCGCGACTGCCCGCTGCCGGGAACAGCTTCGGCCCTGCTGGCTGTGGCCTCACTTCTCTGTCTGGACTGTCCTCTGCCTCTGGACATCCCTCTGCTGTGGACATCCCTCTCCTGTGGACATCCTCTGTCCTGTGGACATCCCTCTGCCTCTGGACATCCCTCTGCCTCTTGCTGCCTTTTCGGTGCTGCGCAGACCACCACCTCTCCACTGCTTTCCCGCTGGACATCACCCCTGGCCAAGTGGGGTCGGTCATTTCGTCATCCACCACCTCCTCTTCCTCACTCTGCTCCTCCTCCTGCCCACTGGACATTCCAACAGCCTCCCTTGATGGCAACTGCGTCTCATCATCATCATCGCTCATGATAACAGATGCTGGTTCAGGGTCCACATCAGCAGGAGATGGCGAAAACTCAAGTGGTTTGGGCATCACTACAAACAAATTCCTCTGCTAGCTCCTGGGATTCTTCCGGCACATCTGAAAAAGGACCCGAAAAGAGCTCCTGGGAGGGGTCAAGGGTGGGATGACTCTGTTGGCCAGGGTGTGGAGGAAGGAGGGTCAGAGTGAGACTGTGTGGATGACTGGCTGGTGGACAACTGTGTGGAAGCGCTATCGCTATCCATTGCACCACCTGTTCAACCTGCTCAGGCCTCAACAGCGGTGTAACCCGCCCCCTGCTTAACTGTCCCATAAAGGCAGGGATTCTGGATGAGTGGGATCCTGGCTGACCCTCACAGCACGCATTGTATCCCACTGCTTAAACAAGGCACCACAGCATTTCCGGCCCCCGTCCTCGTCCGATTCGCTAGCCCCCCTCCGCATTTATTTTTTTTTGGTTACAATATTTTGCCTTCACAGCCGTGTACTAACAGTTCAGATGTATGAACACTACGTATATACATTATTTTGGCAGAGAACGCAAAGTACAGGTGCCAA
>ONZH01030925.1:0-27351 GCA_900303285.1 Rhinella marina | reverse complement strand
TTATCTCACTGAACAGACGTTAATGGAGTTATGAAATTTTCATCTAAATCCACAAAAATCCTCATAACATTTTAATGCAGATGTACGTGGGGATTTTTGAGTGGTTTTTATCTGAATGGCAATCTGTGATGTGTGAACGTAGCCTAGACATACATGGATAAATAATATAAAGGAACACTTACATACCTACAATCTCTTTCACCAGCTGCTGGGTCGCAGACATCCGAGGCTTTGGGGCCTCCAGTTTCTCACATTCATGGTCCGGCTGGTGACGATGCCTGGAAAAGACAGAGGGGTCACATAGAATAATGCAGGCCGAGAGGCAAGCAGTGAGACATCTACATGACCCAACAAACCTCAAGCAGAAATGTTTCTTGCAGAAAGGACATAAAACCTCCACCAATTCCTTCCCGCTGCAGCCTGTGTGAGAACAAGGGTATTGCGTGCTGCCCTCAGACTGTCCACTGCTGCTGTCTGACGTCACCTGTATAAATACATTGTCATACAAGTTATGAATGTGCTGCAGTACTAACAACCACTTATACACAGTCCAGAGACTAATATTTAGCCCGTGACCGCCATGGAGTCACATGATCCATGTTCCCTGTGAACTCATCTTGAAGCTCATGAGCCCAAATCTAAAATCTACAACCGGGCCCCCATCTAACATACATTATTTATACTACCGATGCCTTTCTATGTGGCAGAGGAGTTATTGGGCCCCCAGAGGTTCTACTCATACTGTTACCTGTGAACACTTAAAGCTATACCCTTGGTCAGCATTAAAGTAGTATCCAAACTATAAAACATGCCCCCAATGCCCGGGCCCTCATATAGATATAATTTACCCAGCTCCCCGGCACCCGCATCGCTCCTGATCCACGCACAGCCATCACTGCATCTTGTCGAGAGGATCAAAACATCCGGCGACGAGGGGCAGCAAATAGAAGGCCCCTACGGGAACAAGCCTCTCTAACATCGTTGGTGATGCTACGGAGGCTTGTCCCCATCGCGGCCTGCTATTGGCTGCTCCCCAGTCGCCAGATGTTTTGATCAGCTTGACGGGGAGATGCAGCGGTGACCATGCGAGGATCAGGAGCAATACAGGTGCCGGGGAGTGTGGTAAGTATAATCTATATGAGGGGCCCGAGCATTGGGGGCATGTTTTATAGTTTAGATAAACCCTTTAACATGAACACAGGCCATACAATAAGGGGATTTACTAAGTGCACCATAAATCTAGCTCAGTTTGCACCAAAAGACTGGTGTACATGCCATGAGACAGATTTACTATGTGTTTTAGGCACTTTTAGACAGTTTTGAAGAATGGCTAGTAAAAGGGTGTGACTTAGGGGGAAAGGGGTGTGCACCATGTTGCCCCAACATTTGAGTGCAAAATATTGGTATGCCACCCAGAGGTGGAAAAGTGTCTAATATGTCAAGCAAGATGTGCTAAATCTATCATACAGCGTGAGCCCTCTGTGATAAATGTGGCACATCTACTGTCTAGTCCAGTTTTAGGCTATATAAATTTAAGAGGAAATAATAATTCTTTTACAATGTCTGTATGAAGACAGGTACATTTGACATACCTGGTAGTCCTCGTCTGTTATTACACTTGTGTCATCTATCTGTATGGTAAATCTACTGTGCTAGTATTCATGTTGCTTTAGCTCCATCTAGTGGCTGTTTGTGCAAACAGTTTCTAGCTACAGTAGCTAGCATTTAAAAGGGGTTGTCCGAGTTATTTTTTTGTTCTTTATATGTTTCTAACTTGTCAGGTATAATAACTTTCCCATATACTTTGTGTTTCTAAAGCTGCTGGTTTCTCAGAGTTGACTGAGGGTCACATGACCTGTGATGTTATTACCTTATCTCCCTGGTCTGTGATGTTTCGTGTACAAGCCTCAGAGTTCAGATAACAGTCTGTACACGAGACGTCACTGGCCACGCCCCCTTTCTTTGCTGGGCTCCTGCTATCTGCTCTCTCTCCCTGGATTCCTTCAGATAAAACATTAACCCCTTCAGCCAGAACACACTGAGGGCTCAAGGCTTTACAACAAATAGTAGCTGCAGCAGTGAGAGGAGACAAATGCTGGGCAAGGAGCTGTAGAGGAATTGTACAAGAACAGGTAGGGAGAATTTCCTGTGTGTATCAGCAGTGTCATTGTACAGCTGGGACTTGTAGTCCTACACAAACAACATGCTGCTGAGTATTCCAGCAGGCAGACATGTACTCACAGCACTTGTATTCACTGCCTTTGTAGAGAAGGGGAGGGGCAGAGATTGTTATTACTGCATGTAAACAAAGGCCAGAAGAGAACCAGGGAAATGAGGAAATATAGATTTTCTTTGCCTAAAACTTGCTGAACTTAGTTATATATTGCTACCCATCAGATTTACAGTGCTATATTTTTTTCCATAACTTGGACAACCCCTTTAATATTGGAAGGTCCCAAGACGCTCACTGTATTTTATTACCTATGACCGGATAATATTGTCAACTCAGCTCATAGCAGCCATCTTTTCCCAAAAATCAACTTAAGGACAAAGTTGCATCCATTATCATCCTCCACATCCAGACTTAATGTGGCATCGCTGGTATATTGAGACTGTTAGCACTGCAGGATTGTATATTCATGTATACTGATATGCTGTACTGAATGGATCCTTTAGCACCAATAAGTTAGAGTTTAGCAGCCTTTCAACTTATGCCCACACATAAGGATGACCAAACACTCAGTTATACCATATCCTTATGTACAATGCAACTCTGCTTAGATATGTAGCGACACTGTAGTAGGGGATGTATGACAGCATAAGAAGGCAGATTTGCCATTCAGGGGTATGGTACACCTGGGTGACAACATCTGTGGGAGCTGCAATCATGTCTGTAAATGGCTGCCATACTTACAAAATCATCAAGACAAGGAACAGAAGTACATAAAAAGAAGCTATACAGATGAGAACGTACATTTACTAATATACATTTATTTCATGCATTTTAGGATGGAATCCTATTTTATGGTGCATGTATAATGATATCATTGAACTGCACATGACAGACACTGCCCCCTGGTGGTTGGGAACTGTGTTACCTATTTCTAGAATACAGCACATGCCAAGGTTCTTTGTCATAGATCATTACAGGTAAGAAATAACGAGATTTTTGTGTACTCACCTGTAAAATCTCTTTCTCGCTGAGTTCATTGGGGGACACAGGACCGTGGGGTATAGCTGCTGCCCCTAGGAGGCGACACTAAGCCGAAAAGTGATAGCTCCTCCCGCCGGCTATACCCCCTCCAGCCTGGAGAGAGCATATCAGTTTGTGCCCAAGCAGTAGGAGCAAAACAACAAATAAAAACAGAAAAACAGAAAGAAAAAACACATCAACTAGGTCCGAACCTAGGACCGGTGACCCCACCCGGTAGGGAAGAAAATCCCCTGCAAGAAAACTGAAAAACAATGGGTGGGAGCTGTGTCCCCAATGAACTCAGCAAGAAAGAGATTTTATAGGTGAGTCCACAAAAAATCTTGTTTTCTTCGCTCTTATCATTGGGGGACACAGGACCGTGGGACGTCCTAACGCAGTCCACGGGGAGGGAAAAACAAAACACAGAACGCATACACGAGGACCTAGGAAACCGCCGCTCGCAAAACCTTGTGTCCCAGAGCAGCATCAGCCGATGCAAAGGTGTTCACACTTGTTAGAACCTGGTGAACGTGTGTAAGGAAGACCAGGTCACCGCCTTACAGAGTTGTAAGGCAGAGGCCTGGTGGAAATGAGCCCATGAAGCCCCCACTGCCCTGGTCGAGTGGGCCGTGACACGGGCAGGGGGCGTCCTGCCCCGGGAGCGGTACGCCTCGGCAATGGCTAGGCGTATCCACCTGGCAATCGGCACCTTGGAAGCCGCCAAACCCTTGCGGGGACCCTCAGGCAAAACGAACAGGGAGTCTGTGCGGCGAAAGGAATCCAAGGCGGACAAGTAGATCCGCAGTGCCCTGACCATGTCCAGGGTGTGAAGAGCCCATTCTGTAGGATGGGACGGCGAAGAGCAGAAGGATGGAAGGACGATGTCTTCATTCACATGGAAGAGCCGATACTACCTTCGGTAGAAAGGAAGGCACCAGACGAAGAACCACTTTATCCTGATGTAAGATGAAAAAGGGTTCTCTGCAGGAAAGTGCCCGCAAACTCCGAAACTCGCCTGATGGAGGTGACAGCCACCAGGAAGGCTACCTTCCACGAGAGGAGACGAAGAGAGACACTATCGAGCGGTTTCGAAGGGGGCCGTCTGGAGGGAACCAAGAACCAGGTTCAAGTCCCAGGATGGTAGAGGGGGACGATAGGGAGGAACAGTGTGAGCTACCCCCTGAAGGAAAGTCTTGATAGGTGCTTTCTGCGCTAGTTTGTTTCTGGAAAAAAATTGAGAGCGCGCAGACACCTGTCCCTTAAGAGTACTAAGGCCCAGACCTAAGTCCAGTCCTGATTGCAGGAAGGAAAGGACCGTAGGCAGGGAGAAGGAAAGTGGGGGAAGGTTGCACTCCCCACAGAATCAGAGAAAAGACCTCCAAGCCCTGTAGTAAATCTTGGACGATGTAGGCTTCCTTGCCCTGATCATGGTACGGATGACTGTGTCAGAGAATCCCCGACGTCTCAGAATGGAGGTTTTAATAGCCACGCCGTCAAACGTAGCGGGCCTAAATGCTGGTGGAAGACAGGTCCCTGAGAGAGGAGGTCGTCCCTGAGCGGGAGGGGCCATGGGGTGTCTCCGAGAAGGAGGATGAGGTCCGTGTACCACGCGCGCCTGGGCCAATCTGGAGCGATGAGAATGGTCAGTATGCCCTCTTTCTTGATCCTGCGAAGAACCCGAGGTAGAAGAGGGATGGGGGGAAAGGCATATAGGAGGAAGAACTCCTCCCACGGGGCTACCAGTGCGTCCACTGCATAAGCTTGTGGGTCCCTTGTCCGGGACAGGAAGACTGGGAGCTTGTGGTTGAGCCTGGACGCCATCAAGTCCCCCCGGACGAGGCGAAATGGCGTTGAAGACTTCCGGATGTAGGGACTATTCTCCTGGATCCACGGTTTGCCGACTGAGGAAGGTGATCTGTCTGCTGGGATGGAGGGATGACTTTTTGAAATTTACTAGCCAGCCGAAACGAATCAGAGCATCCAGAGGTTACAATATCGAGCGCCCAAGCATCGGAGATGTGGGCCCTGCCAAACCTCCTGAAAAAGGAGACGACCCCCCACCCGCTGGGTGGGGCGCCCCTTCATGCTGAGGACTGTTTATTACCGGAAGTGCGGGTGGGCTGGGCCCAAGGGCGCCATAAGGGCTGGGTCTTAAAGGTAGGCTTATTCCTTTGATCTTGTGAGGAGGTGCCGGAATGGGTTCTTTGCGCAGAGAACGCGTACCTGATAAACACCGAAAGGACTGAAATCTAGAGTTCGAGGACTTGGGACGAAAGGAATGCCCGGACCTATTCTGTGGAAGGTGGGTGCTTTTGCCACCTGTGGCTTCAGAAATGATCTTGTCCAACTTGGTTCCAAAGAGTCGGGAACCAGAAAATGGAAGACCCGTAAGGGAACGCTTAGAAGAGGCGTCCGCTGACCAAACCTTCAGCCAAACTTCGCGGCGCAAGGCTACATTAAGGGCCGAAGAACGGGCAACCAGAGCGCCCGCATCCAAAGAGGCCTCACAAAGGTATTTGCCAGCTTGGGATATTTGCAGGGCAAGTGCCTGGAGATCCTCCAAAAGGCAGATCAGCCGAGATGTCCTGGTGCAGCCGGAGGGCCCACTCAGAGACGGCTTTTAGCCACCCACGCCGATGCAAAAATAGGACGAAGCGCAGAACCGCACGCTGCAAAGGCCGACTTGGAAAAATATTCCAGACGGCGGTCCACTGGATCCTGGAGGGATCTGGATGATCCCAAGACCTAGCAATGACGGCAGCAAAGTCGTCATGCAGGGGAAATACCTTCTGGGAAGGTTTAGAGCGAAGGAAGGAAACCCCTGGGTGACTGGACGAAGAAGCTTCGTCCTGAATCTGAAATGTGTCACGGACAGCCGTGACTAAACTGTCTACCACGGACGCCATCTCGGAAGATTGGTCCTGGTCCACATCGGATATTGATTCAGGGAGCTCCCCCTCAGAAAAGAGCCTCACCCCTGGGGGAAGGCACGTCTGAACGAGACCTGGGGGGTGGTGGGGAAACAGAGGCCTCAGAAGAGGAAGAATGACCTGTTCTGGGCCGCTTGCGAGAAGGTCTACCCCTGGGCTGACTAGAAGGACACAGGTCACCAATACTCACACCCTCCTTCACCTTGCCCTCTTCTCCACCTTCGCCCTTCTGTAGGAAAAAACACCAGCAGGGTCACCTCCTCAGTCGCTGGCACAGAAGTGGCAGGAGACTGGAATGGCTGGTGGGTCTTGCGGTCCTAGGTGACCCCGGGGCTGGCAGGAAGCAGGGGAGCATGCTGCCCTGGTCCTCTTGTCTTCTTTGGGGAGTGGGGCAGGGAGGGAAACCGACCCTGGCCATGCTCCCCAGGGAACAGGGAGGCAAAGCGACACTGTTCCCCCTGTAAGAGAAGGGAAAAAACAAAAAAAAAAAAAGATCAACCCTGCAATGCAGGGAGGTCTGCCTCCTAGGACACTAAGCTAAAAACTGATATATCTCCTCCAGGCTGGAGGGGGTATAGCCGGCGGGAGGAGCTATCACTTTTCGGCTTAGTGTCGCCTCCTAGGGGCAGCAGCTATACCCCACGGTCCTGTGTCCCCCAATGATGCAAGCAAGAAATTAGCATTTTTGTAACATCAGTTTGTTTATTAATGCATTATTCTCATTAAATGAAAGCTTCACTAACCTCCGGGCAGCCATGCGAATCCCTGCTTCTATGTGTGAGGCTTTACAGAAAAAAAAAACAACATTTTAGAACACTTTCTTATATACGGTTTAAAGCTGCAATGAAACATTTAACAGGACATGTCTAATGATTGCAGAAGCTCCGTTGCCACTTTAACAGTACTTGAGCAATGTATTACAAGAAATTCCCTAATATAACAATATTACTGGAATCATAAGTGTTCTTAAAGTGTAACTGTCATATTTTTTTTTATTTGTGTAAAGTGTAAGGGCATTTTTGTAACAGACTTTAATGACTGAAAACATACATTTCTACTAGAAAAATAGCTGTAAAGTGGCCCATTGTGAGCCTTAGCAACATCCTTCTGTCTTCTGTTTACATAACACGGTCAATGTTGAGCAAGTCTCCACAGTTATGTAAACAGAAGACAGAGGAGTGTTGCTAAGGCTCAGTAGAAAAGTAGAAAAAAATATGACAGTTACACTTTAAGTTAATGGTGCAGAGCAGTGAAGGGGAATTTATTCTGAGGAACCTTCGTAGGAACAGGCACAGTTTTCAAACCAGCACCTGGATCTGAATACTTTTGTAATTGTATGTAATTAAAAATGTTGTATAGCCACAGAGTTATTAGATAAAATGATCTGTATAGTGCCACTTCATTTCTTATTTCTTTGACCTGCTCATTAAGAAGGCCGCACATGCTCAGTTTCATCTTTCAACCGCCTCCTGAGCTGTGATAGGGAGAGCATGGACACACCCCCTTAAGCTGCAGCAGAAAAGACACTCCCCTGAGCTGTCAGCTTAATATAAATCTAGCAGAGCAATGAATGTGGAGATCTCTGGATCCATGTGAGGTACAGGGCTGGTTCTAGCTTTGTTAGAAAGAGATTGTCATGTACTATATGATGTCTGATTTTCATTTTTTACATTATTCATGGGATAACCCCTTTAAGAAGGTTCTCCGGGCTCTCCTATATTGATGACAGCTGGATGAGGATACGTCATCAAATATATGAGAGCCCGAGAGAACCCCTTTAATGGCAGCCTGTCATTTGTGAATGATGTTTTCCAAATAGCTGAAAATATGTAACAATAAATAAATAAACAAAAACATTTTGAGGAGATTTATTACTGTAAATGGTAATACACAATAAAAACCAATCAAATTCCAATATTCTTCTTATGGGCGACATCTCCACTTTTCATTTGCATCAGTTTTAATAACTCTCAACTTGGGTGCCTGTGCTGTGTAAAAGCGTTTACTATGTCACAGGGCTCTGTCTCTTTTCACAGCTGGAGTCAGCTGACCCTTGATAGGTCTCTATTACATATCCAAAGTATTTCAAAAAGACAGTTATATTGTAAGGGTATGTTCACACAAAAGAAATTTCACGCAGATTTTGATGCCTATTCTGCACAAAAATCCACATGCTATTCATGCCCCCTTGTTTCCAATGGTAATCCATCTGCCACTGATATGGTCGTGGATCTTTTCCGAGCAGATTTGAGAACGTGCATCAAGAAGTAACATGTCTCTTCTTGATGCAGTTTCTATGTGGAAACAGAGGTGATTTTTCAGTGTGAACATACCCTAGCATAGGTGACTGTTATACCACGGGGCCTTTACATACAGAAATCGACTCACCAAAAGACTTTTGAGCAGCCATCACAAACAAAGGGGAGGAAATCTATAAAAGAACACATTGAAGGCAGGTTTAATGTCCATAAAGGTTTTGTTCACATGTACACTCCTGCTTTAGAGATTCCTCAGATTTTCTATGGGAAACTGACACCAGTTGATCTCAATTTTATCATAAGATGTATTCTAACAGATCAATCTTAAAGGGGTTTGGCCTTTTCTTGGCTATGGTTGACCAATGAGTATGTACGTAAGATGACTAATGCCACTTACTAATATAGCCTTTGGTGATATTCTGTGCCGTTTGCTGTATTTCATAGGCTATGGCCCTATGCCTCCCAACAGTGAAGTGTTGAAATAAAAGTTTCACTGAATCTTTTCCTACTAAACAATATTTCTGCCCTGTTCCTCCCACTACTTGCAGATTTGTACTCTTTTTCAACAGGCCAGTTCAGCACAGACCAGCACAGGAACGCTCAGAAGTCTGTAAACCATTACACTGCAAATGAATATGATACAGTATTATCATTACAATAACACACCTCTTCCCAATGTTTAGGGGCTGACATCATTAGTCAACCATGAGAACCAGATTTTGCCAAAATTTTCATGGCTATTTTGACTTATGAACATAAAGCTAATACTTTGCAGAGGGAACAATTATGAAGCACAACTATTTATTACATGGAGGGAGAAAATGAGCAATAATTTTGAATACAAAATAAATCTAAGCACTTCATTGTTTAAAAATCTATTACCATATCTATTACATTATCTGTACTCAGAGAGCTATCACTGTGTTATCTGCAGTGTTACACAGGACTGCAGGTAATATCTAATACATTATCTGTAATCAGAGCCATTATATCAGTATTTTTTTTATCTAGATGCTGAATTTAAGCGCTTCCTGATTAAAGTGACCCCAAAATGTCTTCGATTAGGGCCTGTCACACATAATTTTGCTTGGGTCTCCAAAAATGCCAAGTCCGCCCCTGGTCATCGATAAGACGGCTGCCACGTACAACTTGAGCGCCGAGATATAAATGTAAAAATGACAAGTTTAACCCATAAAGCTATCAATCTGCTTAGCTCCTCCCATTGTATAACCTGCTGCCTACAGATTGCTTTCACGATAACAGGCTCCTTCTAACTATGGTAGCCGCAAGAACTGACACCTATGGAGGACATTGACATTATGTATATAGGCAGTTATAGAACATGTTACTGAGCTGTGATCTGTGAGAAGATTGATGCCATCAGGTCTGCTGTAGAGAGACCCGGCATCACGTTTTTTTTTTTTTCTCTTTTTGATGGCTATGCTTATTATACTGATGTATGTGATCATCCTGCTATGTACCAACTTCTATGCTCCTCAATGGTGCTTTAAAGCAGAATTGTTTAGTTCATTTCTTCTGTATTTTAACACATTTTTAATTATACAAAATTTCAGATCTATATTGTAGATACATTGTATGTCATGAAATCACAGAAGTAATAGATCATGCCACAACTTTTCTGAATTAGTAAAAATATATGCAATCACAAACACATCAGTTACCCAGCTGCCCGCAGTGCTCCACATCACAGTGCTGCCCGATCTTCAGCTCTGCCATGACGATCTCAGCCACTAATAACTTTCATATGAAGCCATTCAATGATAAAAGCAGATTCTGGTATCGAGTCCTCTGTACAACAATCAGTGGGTACTAGCTCATTTTCCTGTTGTCACTCTGAGACGCCGTTGAATGACGTCATCAGAAGGCGATCTTAGGATCGCTCTATCAACTCCACAGACACAGTCACAGGAACTGAGACCAGCATTATAGTTGGTTTAAGGGCTCCACCTAGTGGTCGGATGACGGTTGTGCAGGCATACCATGCAGTAAACTATTCGGATTGTGGCATTGAGTGTCCCAGCAAGTGCTTTGTAGCAAGTGCTCAGCATAGACAGGAGAACACAGCAATAAATTACAGTAATGAGTAGTTTTGATAGCTCTCCTACATCATTTGTATTTAGCCACCATCGCTCCTAGGATAGAATGCATACTGTAGCAGTTCAAATAATATTGCCACGAGTTGTCCACTATAAAGAGGTCGTGTCACTTCAGCAAATGGCATTTATCATATAGACAAGGCACTTACTAATGTATTGTCATTATGGAAAAATGAATCAAGCCAGCAAAGGAGGCCATATGGACAATCACAGTACATTAAATAGCATTTGCTGAAGTGAGACAACCCCTTTAATAGTGAAAGCCAAGTTTTTATATTAGAGACAACAGACAAGCATCTACGGACAGATTTATGCTTGCTGTTCAAAAATTATATTGAATGCATTTGGAGTTGGTGCTCTGGTCACCATTCAATACTCTTGGAGATGTTACTCTGTTAAAGAGGTTTTCCTAGACTTAAATATTGATAACCTATCTTCAGGATTTGTTATCAGTAACTGACCATGGGGGTCTGACTTGCGTCGCTCCTCCAATCAGCTTTTGGAAGGGGCTATGGCACTATATCTCTACCACGTTCACTGATTACATGGCCTTTGTGCAGCTCAGCCTCATTCAAGTGAATAGGATTGAGCTGCAGTACCAAGTACAGCCGCTATACAGTGTACGGCGCTGTGCCTGGTATACTTGGTATAAAAAGCTGATCAATGAGGGGTGCCGGGAGACGGACCTCTACCAACTTGATATTGATGACCCATTGATGATCTCGAGGATCGGCCAAACAGCTGTTATGTTTTTTTTTTATTCTTATTTGGCCAACATCAACCTGTGATACATACCCTGCTCACTCCCATGTTCCTCTTCAGCTCTAGGAGCTGCCAAACTGTGCACCAGTGCAGGCCAGAATCAGGTTATAGTGTCAAATGTTTACAGATATAATGGAATGTTAATAATTTACAAATATAATGGAATGTTGAAGGGCGTGACCAAATAAAGAAAACCTCAGCATAGAGCTCAATGCCACTGTTCTTATTAACACTTTCCTGGGGTTCATGTCCTGAATCCATTCTTGGGTCTTCATTTTATTTGTATTATTTTTACTTTTGTTCTGGGGTCTGATTATTTTGGGGTCTGGTCTAACGTTCTGAATATTGAAGGGGTTTTCTTGGCCCAGAGCGGGGAGCAAGAGCAGTGGGTCCCATAAATGATGGCTGTGGTTCCAGTGAAGACTGGAGTGCTGGGGACTGGAGCGTGGCGCTAAAGTGTCCTGGCAAAAGGTGAGTAAGGGGGTTTTCGTTTGCTTTTATACAGGTCCCTGCTCTGACCTAAGTTTTTAAAAATCTAGGAATAATCTTTTAAAGAGTGATAAAAAATGTGTGTCGTGGTTGACATTGTTGGCGGTTAGCCTGTCACACTGAGCTTTAGCCCTACGCAGGGCTTTCTGTCGGTGAACGCTGGAAAACAGTATTCAGTCATATATAGTGATGGATCCATTCACTTCAATGAGGCAAACAGTCCAAACGGAAAGCAGGTCAAACAGAGTCCAAACTGAAGTGAATGGATCAGGAATGGGATTCAGCCAGTTCCCTCAGGTTCTACAGAGCTGGTTGTTAAAATTACAGATCCGGCTTGCAGCTGGAGATGAGACCTTCCATTCCATATTTTAGCTCCTTAGGATTTTTAAAAGTTGGGTGGTATGTGTGTGTAGTGTATGTGGTGTATTTATGTATGTGTACCATTTATATGGTGTATTTATGTGTATGTGTGTTGCATATATGTGATGTATATGTAAACATGTTCATGACGCCGCATGTCTGCCTTTCAGTAGGGAACCTGTTGTTAAAAATTTGAATCCCACCCCTGGAATGGATCCTTTGCGGTATACATTTGAATACATTTTTTCTGTGTTCAGATTTGAGATGAGCAAATTAATTATAACAAAATCAATTGATCTAATTAGCAGGAGCTCTTTACCTGTAAGGGGCTGTCCCCACAGGGGAAGAAGAGTCCACCTGCCGTCAGTGGAGGTCTTTACCACCACGTAAACCATGCGATTGCATGGAGTCCTTGCCTGTCAGTTGAGACAGCGCCACAACTTTCAACTGTATCTGCGTTGTAAAGACACAGATATAGTTGTGGAAACACGGGAACCGCCGGCCGGTGTTGCTGGCGGTCCTTTTAAAAATCACCAGGGCCTTGCACACTGCGCATGATATGACTGTGTAGGATGTCCAGGCGGGCAGGAGCAGGAGCTAGGTAGTACAGAGGGCAGCAGTAAGAGTGCAGGAGCGGAGCTAGGGAGCGTTCTGCAGGCCAGGCCCCAGATAGTAGTAGTAGTTAGGTGGTCGGTCGACTCTGCAGCAGTGGAGCTGTGCAGTCAAAATGCATGTACAAGTCTGCTGCACACTGCCTGTGCAAATATAAGGCTGCTGGACTGCTGGTAGTAGTCTGCTGCAGCCTGCCCCTGTCCCCCAAATAAAAATATCATACTGATATTTACGCAGGCATAGGGGCAGGCAGCAGCATAGTGCGATCAGCATTCATATTGATATTTATGGCAGTTGTTTTGTATTATGTATGTATACTCCTTTTCATATGTACATATGAAATGAATGGTGCTTTAATAATAAATAATAATAATTGGGGCACATACAGAGCCTTGCGAAAGTATTCGGCCCCCTGGAACTTTTCAACCTTTTGCCACATTTCAGGCTTCAAACAAAAAGATCTGGTCAGATGAAACCAAAATCGAACTTTTTGGAAACAATACAAAACGATATGTTTGGCGTAAAAGCAACACAGCTCATCATCCTGAACACACCATCCCCACTGTCAAACATGGTGGTGGCAGCATCATGGTTTGGGCCTGCTTTTTATCAGCAGGGACAGGGAAGATGGTTAAAATTGATGGGAAGATGGATGGAGCCAAATACAGGACCATTCTGGATGAAAACCTGTTGGAGTCTGCAAAAGACCTGAGACTAGGACGGAGATTTATCTTCCAACAAGACAATGGTCCCAGACATAAAGCAAAATCTACAATGGAATGGATCAAAAATAAACGTATCCAGGTCTTAGAATGGCCAAGTCAAAGTCCAGACCTGAATCCAATTGAGAATATGTGGAAAGAGCTGAAAACTGCTGTTCACAAACGCTCTCCATCCAACCTCAAAGAGCTCAAGCTGTTTAGCAAGGAAGAATGGGCAAGAATTTCAGTCTCTAGATGTGCAAAACTGATAGAGACATACCCCAAGCGACTTGCAGCTGTAATCGCAACAAAGTATTAATGCAAGGGGGCCGAATAATTTTGCACGCCCCACTTTTCAGTTTTATTATTACAAAAAAAGTTCAAATAATCCAATAAATTTCGTTCCACTTCACAATTGTGACCCACTTGTTGTTGATTCTTCACCAAAAATGTAAAATGTTATATCTTTTTGTTTGAAGCCTGAAATGTGGCAAAAGGTTGAAAAGTTCCAGGGGGGTGAATACTTTCGCAAGGCACTGTATGTACAGCTGGTATATACTTTTTCTTATGTAAAGTGATAAATGGACCAATTTTCTTATATATGGTGACACGACTCCTACTGTTATATCCTAGACATCTTCTGAATCAGGGTTTGCCATCAAATTATTAATGGTTAAATAGTCTTAATTATGCAAAGTGATATCATATAATGCACATATGATGTCACAGTACAGAAATAAGTAAGTGATGTCACCGCACAAAAACATTTTACAAAACATAATGCAGCACAGAAGAGATAAAGCAAACAGAAGACATAGCCATGAGGGGCCATAGTAAAATTTAGAATGGGGGTCGTATTTAATTTTCCGTGACAAATTATATATACATTTTTACCACTAACTGCTATGGGGCCACGTAGCTGCTATGGGGCCCCTGGGAGAAGGGGCCCAGTTGTGGATGGAAGGCCCGCCCCTAATTATATTAACTAAAAATTGCTGCTTCCGTCATATCCCCTGTGCCTGTTTGGGGCTCAGGCACTGTCTTCTGGTTCCCGGCTTCCCCAGTGCCCAGGTGGGCCCCCATCCCCCAGTCCCGCTCGCAGTCACAGTCCCTACTTTCCCTCAGCAGATGGGCACCTAACACTAACATCTGCAGAAGCCACCTTGACGTTGGTAGATGGGCCCGACACATGTTTGATCATAAATGTGCGCGAACAGCTCACATTTCTTTATGTATAATAGGTATAGTATCACTGTAATCCAGAATAATCTCTAATCCCTACTACTATTGTTTGCATGTATAATAGTCTGCTGCCATATTTTGATTGCTGCTTGTATGTTAGCTTTATGGATGTGCACCTGAGACTTTGGATGTGCAATTCTAAATTTTCTTGCTATCTCTATGTTGTGGCATCATTGTGTGTATTATCTCAATGCTGTGACATCACTTTGTTATGGAAAGGCATATGGCACCAATGGATAGATACCAAAATAATCATAAATGTTTGACATTATAAACTCACCAAACTGAAGAATCTCATGGTTGTGTGAGTTTTGCTATGGGGTCCCATTGTTACTTTTTGTCCCCTGGATGGCATTAAAGGGGTTGTCTCATCTTGCCTAATGGGGGCATATCGCTAGGATATGCCCCCATTGTCTTCTAGGTGCGGGTCCCACCGTTGGGACCCGCACCTATATCGAGAACGGGGCCCCGCAAGGTGGTGGCTGGAGGACTCCGGTCCGGCCACCACCAAGCCGGCTCCCCATAGAAATGAATGGGAGCGCACCGCACTTGCGCGGCCACCGCTCCTATTCATTTCTATGAAGCCGACGGAAATAGCCGAGCCAGCGCTCGGCTATCTTCGCCGGCCACATTGAAAATGAATGGAGGCGGCTGCGCATGCGCAGTGCGCCCCCGTTCGCTTTCGGGGCCCCGTTCTCGATATAGGTGCGGGTCCCAGCGGTGGGACCCGCACCTATAACACAATGGGGGCATATCCTAGCGATATGCCCCCATTAGGCAAGATGAGACCAACCCCTTTCAGCCTTAAAGTGGTTGTATGAGTTGGGCAAAAAATTGCAGCCAATCATTGGCCTCGTGAGATTGCTGTAGCTAAGTAAACAGAGACCAGTGGGGAATACAGGAGTGATGGGTCTGAAATAGCAGAGGAACAAATAGCTAAATAAAGCCTTCTTTATATTATTATTTATTTGATAGCTCCATTAATTTCATGGCCCTGTACTATCTTAAGACACAGTAGGTGAGGCTAAAAGCTGCTCATCTGGATGTGTGTGGCAGCATGCTTATTGCAGGTGAAAGGCAGGTGGGTTTTCCGGTCGCTTTTGAAAGTTTGGAATCATGTCCTCTCCCTATCTGAAACAAAATCTTTCAAAAAATGAAATTCTTGTATTCTCTCTATCTACTAACTTACCCAAACCTGATATCTCCCTCTCAGTGTGTGACACCATCATCACTCCTAGGCAGCATGCCCGCTGTCTCGGTGTCATGTTTGACATCGATCTTTCCTTCACCCCCTATATTCAGTCTCTTTCCCGCTCATGTCGCCTACACCTCAAAAACATCTCTAGAATCCGCCCCTTTCTTACCATGGAAACAACAATCGTCGCCCCTGATCCATCCCCCTCACCAGACTCTCCCCCTCACCAGACTCTCCCCACTCCAGTCTATTCTCCACGCAGCAGCCAGAGTCACCTATCTGTACAACCACTACTCCGATGCCTCCATCCTGTGCCAGTCATTGCACTGGTTGCCCACACAGTATAGAATCCATTTTAAATTGCTCGTGCTCACCCACAAAGCTCTCCACAGTGCTGCACCCCCCTAATCTCCCTCCCTATCTCTGTCTACCACCCCACCCTTGCTTCTTTCCGTGCAGCCAACGACTTACGACTGATTTCTACCATAATCCAAACCTCTCACTTCTGGCTACAAGATTTCTCCGCGAGCTGCACCAGTTCTCTGTAATGCCCTACCCCAAGAAATTAGGTTAAACCACAATTTACACAGTTTTAGGTGCTCCCTCAAAACGCATCTTTTTAGGTTGGCCTATCACATCCCCTTATCTAACTCCGCTCCATATATAGATCATCTGTCTTTTCCTGATCCTCCACCAAACTCTCCACCGCACCCAGAAGCACTTCATATATTAGCTGCTGACCGGCTCATGCAGCTCTATAACTACTCCCCTATTTTCCCAAGATGGCAGGACCATTGTACAAAACAAAGCACCTTTACCTTTTGTGTCACCCCTATCTCCTCATAGATTGCAAGCCATTATTATTATAGTTTGGATGTTGGCCGAGAGTCTGATCTACTGGGGTAGCAAGTTCTAGAGTATGGGGGATACACAAGAGAAATCTTGTAGACGATGAACAGACAAGAGCAGAACAGAGAAGGAGGTCCTATGAGGATCAGAGATTATGTGTCGGGATGTTTCAGGAAAGCAGGTCGGAGATAAAATGAGCAGACAGGTTGTCTCAGCTTTATATGTAGTTGTTAGTATTTTAAACTGAATTTGCCGGGCCATGGGGACCAGAGAGGTAGATTTGAGTGTGGTCAGCATAGAGGTGGTATTGGAAGTCATGGCACTGCGTTATCAAATTTATCATTCATAGAAACAACTAATGCAACTTCAGTGAGTACTGTGTCCTCCTCTCAGTTTGCTTGGTATTGCAGCCTAGGTCCATTCACTTGAATGAAACTGAGCTGTGCCTAGGCCATGTGACCAATGAACGTGGCATTACTGGCCTAGGGAGAGACTGCAGCTCTAACCGGAGTGATGAGACCTCTTCAAACAACTGGGGGTGCCAGCAGTCAGACCCCCACCGATCAGATATTGATGATCGATCCTGAGGATATCTTACTCTTGGAAACCACTGATCAGATATAGATGATCGATCCTGAAGATATCTTACTGTTAGAAACCACCGATCAGATATTGATGACAGATCCTGAGTAGAGATGAGCGAATCTATTCGTCAATTCATTGATTCGTATCGAATCTTGGAAATTTTCAGCTGCGAAGAGAATACGAATATTAGGTGATTCGCTTCGTAACGATTTGAAAATGTTCCTAAGGCTTTCTACGCATTCGCTACGTACTTGTCTGATAAATTGTATGCTAATGCTACGTATAAGTTACTCTATACGCTGTTGCGTACGAATTCAAGTAATTAGCAAACTTTTACTGTTAGTTCGTTATTCGTGCGCAAAAGCCCGGGAAGAAAGCGGTCACCTGACCTAGTGAGCAGGACTTGCTCTGATTGGCTCAGGCTCGGTAAGCCAGTGACGCATCACTTCTGCTTCGACTGCTGAAACGAGCAGAAGCACTGTGTGTGAAGTTCTGAGACACTAAGACCTGTGTTGTTGAAATTGGGGTGTAATTGTTCAGGGAATCCATATTACACATCAGGGATACTGCAGGGCAAGTGCAGGGCCAGTGCACGGCTAGTAATTAATCAGGCAGGGAGAGAGAGAGACAGGGACAATGACAAAGACCAGCTGCAGGGCCACAGAGTCAAGTGAAAAATGTCTGGAATGGATAAGCAAAAGAGGTCCAGTTCCAGCCAGACCCCGAGCTATAAAGAAAAGGAGAAGGTTGCACAGGGCAGCAATGCTAAAGGACCTGTAGCCGGAGCCTCTACTTGCAATATTCACAGTACTTGGCCGATGTTCCACCAGGCTAACCCACCAAGGCGCAAAATTGTAGTGGAGGAGAAAGTGGATGAGGTAGTGGAGTGGATGGCACGCTCATCTCAGTCTCAGCTGGATGATCTGCTGTCATCTGCTGATACAGTATCCATATCTAGTCTGGGGTCAGACTCAGAGCGTTCCTCCTGATCCACCATTCCTCACCAGCAAAGCCCGTAATGTTTGTACGCAGTTTGTACGCTCATGCGTACGTGTTCAAAGAAGTTGCGTACCTTTTAAAACTGAACTTTCGTTATTAGTGCGCGAATGTTCCCTAAACGCCACATAATAACGTATATTTTTTTTACGCGGATTCAACGAATATATTCGTCGAATATACGAATCTTATGAAAAGTTTGACAAATGTTTGACGAATAAAATTTTGAATGATTCGCTCATCTCTAATCCTGAGGATATCTTACTCTCAGAAACCCCTTTCAATATTGTCCCTCCTTGCAGAAATCTGTTGTTCGTACATAATGTGAACCATCATCTGTATGTGTACTGAAGTTTATCATTTTGCTCATAAGATTTACATGAACCAGAACAACAATGATATAAATAAAATCTCGCTAGCTGGTGGTCGCTCAGTGGCAATCGCTTTGAGTAAATGAAGCTTTACCTATCAGTAAATTGCATTTCTGTCGAATTCATTGTTGATTTCATACAAAGTATTATCATTTGCATTCATCCTTCCAGTTTTTTTATTCTCTCCTCCACGGCAATTCATGCCATACGATTTAACGCTTATGAACAAAAGCGTATTTGTTTCAGGTTAGCGGCTATCGGATGAATAACCTACTAGAAAACATTGGCAGTGTCACCGTCTCAGGGGATTGGGTTTCACATAGTGTAAAATTCCTAAGGGCTGTCAAAAGGAAGATAAGGCACTTAGTGGGAGCAGGAGGATAAAAACAACTCGAAAATCAAATTACTGTCTCCAAAGACAAATGCCTTCTGAATCGAATTACAATTGCTGCAAATTATGTGGTATAATGAACACGAGGGGCTTTACGCTGATACAGAAGAGCATGCATTTTAACTGGCAGTGAAGGTTCAGCCGCACTGATGCAATGTATTCTGAGACAGTGAATAGATGTTACATCATTGTGCCCGAATTACAGCTTTTTGAATGCGGCTCGCTCGGTTTTGTCTCTCAGCTCAGAAATAAACGATGAAAGGAAGACACCGATGAATCTCCATGACACAATGCAAATGCGGTTGCATAATGCTTTCAATGTATTCTGATATTTTTATGTACATTTTTTATAAATAATTCATCTCTTGTAAGGCTTTGTTCACACTTTATTCATTATAAGCTTTTCTTGAGGGCTCTGTTGGATAATTTGGCATATTGGGTGGCATAAATAGCACGGTCTGCACAGCTGATTCTGCCAGGAACAATAGTGGAGCCCCTACAGACCTCATTATCATCAATAGGGTTTATCGATGTTTAGATCCGTTTACAGCAGAGGTAAAAAAATGTATGTTCTCTGGGCATCAGACCACTTGGACCGCCACGGGCAGGGGTGTAACTACCATAGTGGCAGACCATGCGACTGCTATGGGGCCCAGGGCAAGAGGGGGCCCAGTTGGGACCATCTCCTCTTCTACTGGAGGTGAAAACTTGGTCAGGACTCTACCCTCTATAGGAACAACTTTTAGCAAATGAGGCAGAGGCAAAAATGGCCCAAGGGTAATTGAAAAGGGTTTAGGCAGAAAACCTTCTGTCCTCTGTGGGGGGCCTGGTTTGATCCTTGCTATGCGGCCGTTACTTCTGTCCACGGGGGTCTCAAAGTTCCCAGTGTGAATGTAGCAGGGGTTACATGCGTATAACACTTGGCTAAGGCTACGTTCACATCGCTGGTAACCTGATGCAGCAGGGTGTTCTGCCAGAGAACTGCCTGCTGGAGTTCACCGGATCCACTGGACTCCATAGACTATATCATTGGTATCCAGCTGCTTTTTGGTGCCAGTTTTTCGCTTGACAAAAGCCACCGCATAGACCTGAATAAAGCGGTGGTCACGGTCGCACCTCAGCACCACAGTTCCATTCACACACTCCTGTTCTTGTGTTCGTTGTGGGTCCCAACAAGTTGGACACCTGGACGTGAAATATTTATCACCTATACTGTGGATAGGTGATACATTTTGTTGATGGAAAAAACCTTTTTAAAGGGCCATTCACACTCCTCCTTTTTGCTGCCAAATTTGGTGCAGATTTTGCATCAAACGGCCACCAGGTGGACGCACGAAAACCACCACTCATTGTTTTCGATGGAAGTCTGCAGTTTGCAGCTGTGACTGTGCTAGGAAAAGACATATTGCAGCTCTAAAAATGCCAGCGGGGTCCTCTGATTGAAAACAATGGGATGCAGTCTGTGTGCTGGTGCAGAATCAAAAGATATCATGATAATGAGAAGATTTATTAAAAAGAAAAAAAACAGTCACAACCAATCACAGCTCAGATTTCATTTTTCGAGAGCACTAAGAAATGAAAGCTGTGGTGTGATAGTGTTTCTTTTTAGACAGTTTTCTAAATCTTCCCTGTAAGTACATAGGTATTCTGTACATACAGAGTCATGGGCCTTTAAGGCAACTCTATTAAAGCTTCATAAAAAACAGGATGCCTATAGAGCATTACCACTAAAAATAAAGTGAAAAAATATCACGTTTTTTCATGTTTTTGAGATGTCTACTTGATTAAAATCTATCAAAGGGTCAAATTGTTTTCAGAAAGATGCCATTACAACTCCCACAGTTGTTGTCACACAGCTTTTCTAGTGTATTACATGGTTTATTTGTCTAGCTTTATAGCAGGAGTAAAACCCAAGTGCAGAGCCTGTAGAGAGGGGAGTAGAAGAATAACCCCAGCAATAAGCTACAGAGCCCCTTGGCACCCCCATCCGAACCCCTTAACCATCACACATATACCACTGCATAAAAAGCCTCACAGGTGGCCCAAAATCCAACTTTAGTGCTGGCCACATCTTGCTCTGTGTAAGCCATCACCCATCTTAGTAAGATATGCCATCATTTTAAGGAGAGACTATTTACTGTATTGTTGAATGGAGGGACTAGAGCGCCGGTCTTTTGCTGCCTACCCTAAAATTCTGTACTATTAAGAAGGGTTATATAGGCACCACAGCTTGTCTATGGGAGTGGCTGTGCCTAATGCTTTTTATACCCCAAAAAGCAGGAGTGGATTCTACAGGAGGGAGAAATACCAACTTTAAACTTCTCTATTTTAGTTAAAAAAATGTTTACAGGGTCCAATGGGAAAGTACTTTGGAAAACATGTTTTACTGGAGCAGGGGCGTAGCTAAAGGCTCATGGGCCCTGGTGCAAGAGTTCAGCTTGGGCCCCCCCCCCTTCCCTCAGCGCTGGTGCACCTAGCTTTTCTGCCGGCCAAGTCAAAAATTGAACCCCCTTCCCCCCATGCCAAATTCTCACCCTAACCTTTTCCCTCCTAACATTACGTATATCACTACAGAACATACAGGGTAAGGCTACATTCACATTGCGGCTCAGATGCGGACCCATTCACTTCAATGAACACTGTGTGCTGTCCGCATCTGTATGTCCATTCCTATTTTTATCCATTTTGCGGACAAGGATAGGCATTGTTACAGTGGATCCGCAAAAAAAAAAAAACGGATGCCATACGGAACATCTTCCTTTTTTTGCGGATCTGCAATTTGCAATCTGCAAAACACAATGTTCGTGTGAATGTAGCCTAATACAGCGCCCCATACCTCTTACATCCAGTATAATACAGCGCCTCATACCTCGTACATCCAGTGACGTCTTCTCTGATGTAGATCTTTTCTTTCCTCATCTTTTCCTTTCAGACCAGACGCCATTTTTCAGCCATTTCTCATCTCTGCAGTTTGACAGAAAAAAATCTTAGTTTACTACTTTTCCATCATCCTCCCGTCTTCTGGACAAATCATCCTACCACCCCCAGTACTGTGCCACTAGTACCACACAGATAGTGCCCTTCAATAATTATTGGCACACAGTGTCCTAAAATAACTGCGCCCATCAAATAGTGTCCCTGACATTAATAGTGTAAACATAACGCCCTCCCAGAAATAACTGTGCTATGCTGATACTGTGCCAGGGTGCCCCCACAGTAATAGTGCTCCCCAAAGTTCCAACTAATAATTCTCTGCCAGAGTGCACTTGTTAGTAATAGTGCCCCCAACAGTACTAATGTCCCCACTGTGCCCCAGAAGTAATAATACTTCCAATGTGCCAGTAAGAAGTTTCCCCATAGTGCCCCACAATAATGTGCCAGTAAGAAGTGCCCCAATAATGTGCCAGAAGTGCCCCCAAAATTCCACCCCAATAATGTGCCAGTAAGAAGTGCTCCCCACCCATAGATGCCCCCCAAATTATGTGCTAGTAAGAAACGCCCCAATAATGCACCAGAAGTTCCCCCCAAAATCATGTGCCAGTAAAGTGTCCTACCCCATAGATGCCCCCCAAATTATGTGCCAGTAAGAAATGCCCCCCAAATTATGTGCCAGTAAGAAATGCCGCCAGTGCCCCCATGTGCCAGTAAGAAATGCCCCAGTTGCCCCCATGTGCCAGTAATAATGCCCCCAGTGCCTCCATGTGCCAGTAAGAAATGCCCCCAGTGCCAGTAAAAATGCCACCAGTGCTCCCGTGCCAGTAAGAAATGCCCCCAGTGCCAGTAAGAAATGCCCCCAGTGCCCCATGTGCCAGTAACAAGTGCCCCCATGTGCCAGTAACAAATGCCCCTAGTGCCCCATGTGCCAGTAAGAAATGCCCCCAGTGCCAGTAAAAATGCCCCAGTGCCAGTAAAAATGCCCCCAGTGCTCCCGTGCCAGTAAGAAATGCCCCCAGTGCCAGTAAGAAATTGCCCCCTAGTGCCCCCATGTGCCAGTAACAAATGCCCCCAGTGCCCCATGTGCCAGTAGCAAATGCCCCTAGTGTCCCCATGTGCCAAGTAATAAATGCCCCCAGTGCCAGTAAAAATGCCCCTAGTGCCAGTAAAAATGCCCCCAGTGCCAGTAAAAATGCCCCAGTGCCCCCAATAGAGCTCCGGTCCGTAATTGCAACAATAAAAAAAAAAAAACACTTATACTTTTATGCGATGCGATGCAGGCCTCTTCCAGCCTGTGTCCCGCGCTGTACGGCTCAGGCGGCGCGATGACGTCATCGTGCTGCCTGAGCCGGCCTCTGATAGACTGGAGGAGGAACGGGCAGGGGAGACGCCTCTCCCTCCCCTGCCCCGCAGTACATGCATCTGTATCGCTGTCCTGAGGACGGCAATACAGATGACTATGGAGATGGAAGCGCTCATCTCCCTCTGCCCCGCCGCCACCCTTAACTGTGCGCAGGGCCGCACCTGCCTAATTGGCGGTGCGGCCCTGCAAGTGGCAAGGGGGGCCCTCGGGCTGCGACCGCTGCGACCCCTATAGCTACGCCACTGTACTGGAGCCATGTGCACAGACCCCTCCGGAGGTATAGAGAGTCAATACCAGCATAGTATAAAGAGATCTAAAGAAAAGCAATGACTCTAGGGAAGAATAACTCTTTAATACCCCATTCAGAGGAGCATGACATATGAAATCTATCAGGAAACCCCCATATGATACAAACTGAATGTTTTCGCTAGGATATGCCCCCATTGTCTGATAGGTGTGGATCCTCTGGGACCCGCACCTATCTCGTAAATGTGGCCGACAGAATCCCAGAGGGGGCACCGCGCATGCGCGGCTGTCCTCATTGATTTGTATGGGGCTGCCGAAAATAGCCAAGCGCTGGCTTGGCTATTTCCTTGAGCCCATTGAAATGAATGGGAGCTGTAGCCGCACAAGTGTGGTGTGCTCCCATTCACTTCTATGGGGAGAGCACTTTGTGATGGCCGGACCTCCTCCAGCCACCACTTTCCCCACTCCCTTCTCAATATAGGAGTGTGTCTTAGCGGTGGTACCCGCACCTATCAGACAATGGAGACCTATCCTATTCCTGTCTCAGATGGGAATACCACTTTAAGTTATAAAATGTGCTTAGAAATCTGTGAGTAAAACAAATATAATAACTGTGTCCATCACTTATCACATGTCCTCCTGACTATGTCATGGACTTTTTATTTTAAGTGCCATCAAATACCCCTCAATAACTGTGATAGTTTCCCAGTAGCCATGTCAGCTATAAGACCCCTGTAAAAAGAATGGTTTGAGGGGTGACAACCTCAGCCATCAAGGCAACATCTAAGCAGTTTGACCTGGACGTCACTGAGTGGTGCTAGTTCAGCAGATCCACCCCTCGTCCCCACCCTCCAGTATCCCATGCATCTCATGCATTATTTCGCTATAGTATGAAATGCCCAAAGTATTGAACTTTGAGAACAGCTTAGCCCACAGGATAGGGGATAAGTACTAGATTGGTGGGAGTCCTACCGCTGAGATCCCCACCAATCATGAGGACAGGGGTCCCTCCAAACGAACAGAGCGGCAGGTTGAGCATGTACTATCTCCGTCAGTCTCATAGATATGAATGCAGTGGCAGTGCACATGCTCGACTCATTGCTCTGCTTATTTTGGGAGGCCCTTCCCTGTAGATTGGGGATAACTTCAAATTGAAAGAATACACTTATGAACATAGATAGTATGGATAATCTAAATGTCAAATATTAGCTTTATTTGCTTTCAATACTATAACAAAGAGCCAGTCCCTCTGTCTTCTAGGAGCCAAGGAAACTCTGATATGTCAGTCATTATGAGCTATTAGTAAGGTGTGAGATTATCCTCCAGGTATTCGGCTACGTAAGAAGTCACTTGACTGTGTTCTTGCTCGCCCCACCCATTACACCAGGTTTACTGCTGGAAGTTGTCTTTCAAGTTTTGCTTGACAGGAAATGACAGGTGTCTGACTACAGGATCAGAGCTCTGTATATTTTTCTCTGCCTTCGGAGCCCTTTCTAAAGGATATCACTTAGCACTGGATGGATTTTGTTAACTGAGGCTGGTAAGAAAAACAGATACAACGATGAGTAAGATCACCAAGCTTTTCAAGCCCTCTGGAGGAGCTGGATCCTCTTCGAAAAGTCGCAAAGGGGGGCCGAGTGCTCAGGAAGCTCTCTTCAGACTCCGAGAAACAGAGGAAATGTTAACCAAAAAACAAGAGTACTTGGAAAAGAAAATTGAACAGGAGCTGGCTACAGCAAGGAAGCACGGGACCAAAAACAAGAGGGGTAAGTGGACATGGCTGAAGCCTGACCTGTCTGAAGGGGACCTCCTCTTTTAGTAAATCATTACATTCTTATGTTATAAAGATATTTGTTCCACCTTTAATTCAACTCCACTTCTCAACAACCCAAATTCTACATTATAATATCCCATATTTTATCTCCAGACCAGTCTTCAAGTCTTCTACTTTCTTCTAATTGAGATCTATTCAGTTGATTTTGATGATAACAGTATGGTCGCCGTTCTGTTCTTCCATTAAGTTTTTTCTCATCCACCTGAATGTATGAAATGTATCACTGCATAACTATGGACATTTACCACTCAGGAATCTAGGAAAGCTGAGTACAGTCTACTCCTCCGTGGTTGTCACTTAAGTGGTTTTTCGCAACGTGAATATTTACAGGTTTTGTTTTTGTTATTGTAAGATTTTTAAATCTTAATATAATAGACATCATTTCCAGAAAATGCAGTATTGACTACAGCGGGTTAAGTAAAACAGGAGATTTCTCCGAAAACAGCAGTCTGGTCTATTCTTAGGCCCCAGCAGGAAAGGTGTGCCTTGTTTTCCTTCTATTATAGCTATGTGATTATAGAAATTATACTACCGTACACTGCTGTGCATGCTGGGAGAAACCTTCAATGGTAAAGTCATTCAGTCTGTGAATGTCTTATAATGAATTATTAATGGGAGAATTGGGAAGTGAAATAGTATCTTGGAGAAAGAGAACTGATGTTTTGTCTTGGCTGGTCGAAACTCTATACCACTGAAAGATACTGGTACTGATTAGGAAAGAGTATCCCTATCACTGATGTAAAACACACTTCCAGTCAGACCTGAAAATTTACCATTAAGTGTAGTCTATTGCCCCCTCCTTCCCATAAGTCATGTTTCTATGGGTCCAGGAAACAGATTTGGCCCACACACTATGTAGGGTCATCACCTTGAGGTGCTTTGTACGTCTTTGAGTCTGCAGAACTGATATTGTGGACTGCAGGTAGTCACTGGCTCATTTCTATAAATGTCTCTCAAAGACAATCCCTATATGAAAGGAAACCTGCAATCCACAGTTATCACCGGGAAAGGTCATGTCTAGGCCTACACAATTCCCTAAACAACTAGCATATTTTCTAGGAAAAGAATTTTACTGTTGAAGGAACACTCGTTGACTGGTTGTCTGCCAGAGTTTCAAAAAGGGGGTTCATTAATTTTACACACATGACAAAGCCACGTATAGAAAGCTGAGGGGGGACACATGTACTCCATGCGGCTCTTTAATACTTCATATGTAGCCAATAGTAGGGCGACATAAGATTCACATCCCATTGTACATGACAAGTCCTAAAACTGAAATATAGACCTGTCTAAAAAGTTCGCCTCAGGTTGGAGTCATATGTAGAACGATCTATTTGGCGTACCTCATTTTATGTTTTATAGTGCATCAAATAGATAGTTCTGTATGCAATAACGCTTTCCAAACAAAAAATGAAGGAATATACAAGTGCATCTCAATAAATTAGAATATCATCAAAAAGTTGATGAATATGGCTTACAGTCAAGGAAAACCCAAAATTCATTATCTCAGAAAATTAGAATAATTAACCCAAGACACCTGCAAAGGCTTCCTAAGCCTGTAAAAAGGTCCCTTAGTCTGGTTCAGTAGGCGACACAATCATGGGGAAAACTACTGACTTGACAGATGTCCAGAAGGCTGCCATTGACACACTCCACAAGGAGGGTAAGCCACAAAGGTCATTGCTAACGAAGCTGGCTGTTCACAGAGTGCTGTATCAAAGCATATTAATGGAAAGTTGAGTGGAAGGAAAAAGGGTGGTAGAAAAAGGTGCACAAGCAACAGGGAGAACCGCAGCCTTGATAGGATTGTTAAGAAACGGCCTTTCCTAAATTAGGGGGAGATTCACAAGGAGTGGACTGCTGCTGGAATCAGTGCTTCAAGAGCACCACACAGAGACTTATCCAGGACATGGGCTACAAGTG
>ONZH01030924.1:0-61138 GCA_900303285.1 Rhinella marina | reverse complement strand
GAGAACAAACTGTACTGGGTCTTCGCACTCCTGGACCCCGGTATAAAGATAACGTCTCCTCTTTTATTCCGGTAGAGGAGAGGACGAATCGATTGCTGGAATACCAGAGGGAACTCGTGCAGAACATGATGGAGATTTTCCCACCCACCATCGCTGGCGGCAGAGAGGAGAGGGTCTCCCAGAGTCCCACAACATCCATCAGGCCCACAGCCACCAGGGGAACACTCTCCAAGGTGTGGGACACGTTCATGGCACCCCCTCGTGCAACTTCCATCACTGCGGGGCCCGCTATCAGCAGGAGGGACAAGTATCGGCGGATGTTGCGGGAGTACCTGGCAGACCGTAACCCTGTCCTCCCCGATCCCTCGGCGTCCTACACTTACTGGGTCTCCAAGTTGGACACGTGGCTGGAACTGTCCCTGTACGCCTTGGAGGTGCTTGCCTGCCCTGCCGCCAGCGTGCTATCAGAAAGGGTGTTCAGCGCAGCCGGGGGCATTATAACCGATAAGCGCAGCCGCCTGTCAACCGACAGTGCCGACAGGCTGACGCTAATCAAAATGAACAGCAAGTGGATTGACCCGGACTTTGCTTCTCCAACCGTGGAAAGCAGCCAAAAGTGAAGTGCCATCTGTATGAAGTGCCATTTCCTCCTCCACCTCCTCCTCCTCCTCCTCCTTAACCGCCGTAGAATTGCTCCGTAAATAAGAAATATTTATATGTTTATGGCTCACCTCTTGGGCCTCCACAAAATGTTTAAGAGGTCTCACCTCTTGGGCCTCCTCATAATTTTTAACAGGTCTCACCTCTTGGGCCTCCACATAATTTTTAACCGGTCTCACCTCTTGGGCCTCCACATAATTTTTAACAGGTCTCACCTCTTGGGCCTCCACAAAAGGTTTAACAGGTCTCACCTCTTGGGCCTCCACAAAATGTTTAAGAGGTCTCACCTCTTGGGCCTCCTCATAATTTTTAACAGGTCTCACCTCTTGGGCCTCCACATAATTTTTAACAGGTCTCACCTCTTGGGCCTCCACAAAATGTTTAAGAGGGCTCACCTCTTGGGCCTCCTCATAATTTTTAACAGGTCTCACCTCTTGGGCCTCCACATAATTTTTAACCGGTCTCACCTCTTGGGCCTCCACATAATTTTTAACAGGTCTCACCTCTTGGGCCTCCACAAAAGGTTTAACAGGTCTCACCTCTTGGGCCTCCACAAAATGTTTAACAGGTCTCACCTCTTGGGCCTCCACATAATTTTTAACAGGTCTCACCTTTTGGGCCTCCACAAAAGGTTTAAGAGGTTAACAGTGGAAAGCAGCCAAAAGTGAAGTGCCATCTGTATGAAGTGCCATTTCCTCCTCCACCTCCTCCTCCTCCTCCTTAACCGCCGTAGAATTGCTCCGTAAATAAGAAAAATGTATATATTTATTGCTCACCTCTTGGGCCTCCACATAACTTTTTAACAGGTCTCACCTCTTGGGCCTCCACAAAAGGTTTAACAGGTCTCACCTCTTGGGCCTCCACATAATTTTTAACAGGTCTCACCTCTTGGGCCTCCACATAATTTTTAACACGTCTCTCCTCTTGGGCCTCCACATAATTTTTAATACGTCTCACCTCTTGGGCCTCCACATAATTTTTAAGAGGTCTCACCTCTTGGGCCTGCACAAAATCTTTAAGAGGTCTCACCTCTTGGGCCTCCACAAAATCTTTAAGAGGTCTCACCTCTTGGGCCTCCACAAAATCTTTAAGAGGTCTCACCTCTTGGGCCTCACAAAATCTTTAAGAGGTCTCACCTCTTGGGCCTCCACAAAATCTTTAAGAGGTCTCACCTCTTGGGCCTCCACAAAATCTTTAAGAGGTCTCACCTCTTGGGCCTCCACAAAATCTTTAAGAGGTCTCACCTCTTGGGCCTCCACAAAATCTTTAAGAGGTCTCACCTCTTGGGCCTCCACAAAATCTTTAAGAGGTCTCACCTCTTGGGCCTCCAAAATCTTTAAGAGGTCTCACCTCTTGGGCCTCCACAAAATCTTTCAGAGGTCTCACCTCTTGGGCCTCCACAAAATCTTTAAGAGGTCTCACCTCTTGGGCCTCCACAAAATCTTTAAGAGGTCTCACCTCTTGGGCCTCCACAAAATCTTTAAGAGGTCTCACCTCTTGGGGCCTCCACAAAATCTTTAAGAGGTCTCACCTCTTGGGCCTCCACATAATTATACTATAAAATATTAGGCCTTATAATTGGCAACTGTACTGTGCGTTCTCTTGCAAAATTCTTTACATACCTGGTGTTAATACCCACCGTCTGAAAAGTTAGTACACGGCTGTGTACCTTGAATTCTAAAATATTAGGCCTTATAATTGGCAACTGTACTGTGCGTTCTCTTGCAAAATTATTTCACGGCTGTGAAGGCAAAATATTGTAACCAAAAAAAATTAAAATGCGGAGGGGGGCTAGCGGAATAGGACGTGGACGAGGACGGGGGCGCGGAAATGCTGTTGGGGGCCATAGTTGCTGGTTGAATTATCTGAGGTAAATGATTCTCCTTTAGACGACGCTTTCCCTTTGCATAGTTCTGCGATTAAACCATAAATAACTCTCTGCATATTTATACCAAATGCACCCAGTACGAAAAAAGTCATAGAAAGTTTCCAAACAGAGACTGGAAAACATCAGTAAGTTGAAAAAAACTGTTCGCTAAAAAAAAAAAAAAGTTAAAAATAAAATTGGCAGTTGATAGTATCGAGCTATTGTCACAGAGAGACGCGATTACAACACCTTCATTTACATTCAGTACATGTCTCAAGGCATTGGGAGAATGAAAACAGGCCACGGCTGGAGTATGAAATGTACCACCGCTTTGTACTGTCCGATACTGACCCGGTCCAGGGTGATGTCCAGCGAGGAAAGCAGTGGAGAGGTGGTGGTCTGCGCAGCACCGAAAAAGGCAGCAAGAGGCAGAGGGATGTCCACAGGCAGAGGAATGTCCACAGGCAGAGGGATGTCCACAGGCAGAGGCATGTCCACAGGCAGAGGGATGTCCACAGGCAGAGGGATGTCCACAGGCAGAGGGATGTCCACAGGCAGAGGACAGTTCAGACAGAGAAGTGAGGCCACAGCCAGCAGGGCCGAGCGTAACCATCCCGCTCCTATGCGTCCTTAAAGAATCCCTCATCGCAATAAGGGAGAACGCATTGCACACAGAGGAGACGGGGGCAGGAGGAGACGCAACGGAGCTACACAGTCAGACCACACTTTTGTCTGCTTCACGGTGGCAGTTGCAGGAGGAGGAGGATGAGGAGGAGGAGGACGACGTGGAGGTGGCTGTGGAAGAGGAGGAGGATGCTGGCGGCGAGGGTAGCAGTCAGGCTGTGTGCGTCCCATTGGTTCAGCGCGGATGGGGCGGAGAGGAGGCGGAAGAGGAAGAGGAGGAAATGGCAAGTGATCCTTCTGGTGGGGGCAGTGACGTCATGCCTATTCAGAGTCTGGCACACATGGCTGACTTCATGCTGGGCTGCTTTTCCCGGGACACACGTGTTGTCCGGATAGTGGAGAACAAACTGTACTGGGTCTTCGCAATCCAAGTTGGACACGTGGCTGGAACTGTCCCTGTACGCCTTGGAGGTGCTTGCCTGCCCTGCCGCCAGCGTGCTATCAGAAAGGGTGTTCAGCGCTGCCGGGGGCATTATCACCGATAAGCGCAGCCGCCTGTCAACCGACAGTGCCGACAGGCTGACGCTAATCAAAATGAACAGCAAGTGGATTGACCCGGACTTTGCTTCTCCAACCGTGGAAAGCAGCCAAAAGTGAAGTGCCATCTGTATGAAGTGCCATTTCCTCCTCCACCTCCTCCTCCTCCTCCTTAACCGCCGTAGAATTGCTCCGTAAATCAGAAAAATTTTTATATTTATGGCTCACCTCTTGGGCCTCCACAAAATGTTTAAGAGGTCTCACCTCTTGGGCCTCCACATAATTTTTAAGAGGTCTCACCTCTTGGGCCTGCGCAAAATGTTTACGAGGTCTAACCTCTTGGGCGTCCACATAATTTTTAAGAGGTCTCCCCTCTTGGGCCTCCACATAATTTTTAATACGTCTCACCTCTTGGGCCTCCACAAAATGTTTAAGAGGTCTCACCTCTTGGGCCTCCACAAAATGTTTAACAGGTCTCACCTCTTGGGCCTCCACATAATTTTTAACAGGTCTCACCTCTTGGGCCTCCACATAATTTTTAAGAGGTCTCACCTCTTGGGCCTGCACAAAATGTTTAAGAGGTCTCACCTCTTGGGCCTCCACATAATTTTTAAGAGGTCTCCCCTCTTGGGCCTCCACATAATTTTTAATACGTCTCACCTCTTGGGCCTCCACAAAATGTTTAACAGGTCTCACCTCTTGGGCCTCCACATAATTTTTAATACGTCTCACCTCTTGGGCCTCCACAAAATGTTTAACAGGTCTCACCTCTTGGGCCTCCACATAATTTTTAACGGGTCTCCCCTCTTGGGCCTCCACATAATTTTTAATACGTCTCACCTCTTGGGCCTCCACAAAATCTTTAACAGGTCTCCCCTCTTGGGCCTCCACATAATTTTTAATACGTCTCACCTCTTGGGCCTCCACAAAATCTTTTACAGGTCTCACCTCTTGGGCCTCCACATAATTTTTAAGAGGTCTCACCTCTTGGGCCTCCACAAAATGTTTAAGAGGTCTCACCTCTTGGGCCTCCACAAAATGTTTAAGAGGTCTCACCTCTTGGGCCTCCACAAAATCTTTAAGAGGTCTCACCTCTTGGGCCTCCACAAAATCTTTAAGAGGTGTCACCTCTTGGGCCTCCACATAATTTTTAAGAGGTCTCACCTCTTGGGCCTCCACATAATTTTTAAGAGGTGTCACCTCTTGGGCCTCCACATAATTTTTAACGGGTCTCCCCTCTTGGGCCTCCACATAATTTTTAAGAGGTCTCACCTCTCGGGCCTCCACAAAATCTTTAACAGGTCTCACCTCTTGGGCCTCCACATAATTTTTAAGAGGTCTCACCTCTTGGGCCTCCACAAAATGTTTAAGAGGTCTCACCTCTTGGGCCTCCACATAATTTTTAAGAGGTCTCACCTCTTGGGCCTGCGCAAAATGTTTAAGAGGTCTCACCTCTTGGGCCTCCACATAATTTTTAAGAGGTGTCAACTCTTGGGCCTCCACATAATTTTTAAGAGGTCTCACCTCTTGGGCCTCCACATAATTTTTAAGAGGTGTCACCTCTTGGGCCGCCACAAAATTTTCCATGAGCCTCTGGCCAGCCCACGGCCTCTTCCTGCCTTTTGCGGTCCTACGCATCCCTCAACATCCCCACTGCTTTACCTGCTAGACATGACACTGGGCCAGGTCGGGTCACTGACATCTCAAGCGCCAACAATTTGGGCATTTTAAGGCTTCTGCATGTGTTTGAGTTGTTTTTACATTTTAAAGAAGACATGTCTGACCACATCTCACACACACACACAATGACAATTAGGGGTGGGGTCTATTTGCTTTCCCCCTTGCCTATGCCATCTGTGGTTGTCATAGGCAACGTGATTTTAAGGGGTGCAGAATTTTATCTTCTTTTTTGTCTAGTTTGGCTTGGGGTCCATGGCAATGTTGAGGAAAGAAGGTTTCCTTGTATGGTCTCACTTTACAGAGAGGTTATATTGTGTTTGGAGTGTATTGTTGAGAGGCTGTGATAGTGGCGTAATAGTGCGACTTGGGCGCGTTATATGCACCCAGACATGCTTCCCCTGCTGTCCCAGTTGCATTCCAGCAGTGTTGGCATCCTTTTCTGAGGTTCCAGGGTGGACTTGGTGACCTCCAAGTGGTCGAATTGAGATTTCCAAGTGGCGAGCATTTTTTCCCCATAGACTTTAATGGGATTCGATATCCGGTCGAATAGTCGAATTTCGCAGTCTATTCGAATCGAATTTCGAACTTTCGAATATTTCACTACTCGCTCATCTCTAATAATTATATGCAGGAGATACCCAGGTTATACCAGCATGCTCCATATCACTATATACAAGAAGATGTATAACTTATACCAGCTGTACATATATAATTATATACAGGAGATGCCCAGGTTATACCAGCATGCTCCATATCACTAATACAAGAAGATGTATAACTTATACCAGCCTGTACATATATAATTATATACAGGAGATACCCAGGTTATACCAGCATGCTCCATATCACTATATACAAGAAGATGTATAACTTATACCAGCTGTACATATATAATTATATACAGGAGATACCCAGGTTATACCAGCATGCTCCATATCACTATATACAAGAAGATGTATAACTTATACCAGCTGTACATATATTAATTATATACAGGAGATACCCAGGTTATAACCAGCATGGTCCATATCACTACATACTGTACAAGATGTATAACTTATACCAGCTGTACATATATAATTATATACAGGAGATACCCAGGTTATACCAGCATGGTCCATATCACTACATACTGTACAAGATGTATAACTTATACCAGCTGTACATATATAATTATATACAGGAGATACCCAGGTTATACCAACATGGTCCATATCACTACATACTGTACAAGATGTATAACTTATACCAGCTATACATATATAATTATATACAGGAGATACCCAGGTTATACCAGCATGGTCCATATCACTATATACAAGAAGATGTATAACTTATACCAGCTGTACATATATAATTATATACAGGAGATACCCAGGTTATACCAGCATGCTCCATATCACTATATAGAGGAAGATGTATAACTTATACCAGGAGATGCCCATGTCTACACTACAGTATGGACCATTCAGAGCGCTGTGGGTTTATAAGCCTCTGGCTTGCACTGACTAGCCTAAGGTTACATGCACACAACAGTGAAAAACAGACATGTGAGGAATGTTTTTTTAACGTCTGTCACACATCTTTTTTCAGAACAATTGTAGTCTATGGACGTTAAAAACAGACCCATTCAATTGTATAGACAGTCGGTCAATGAAAAATGGACAAGATAGAATATGTTCTAATTTTTGACATCTGTTATTCACTGGCCGTCAAAAAACTGCCATGTGAATAACCCCACAGACTAAGGGCCCATTCACACAACCGTGTGAATGGGTCCGCATCTATTCCGCAATATTACAGAATAGATGCAGCCCCATTCACTTCTATGAGAGTGGGCAGCCACACGGGCTCCGTATAAAAAAAATAGGACATGTCCTATTCTTGTCCACAACAGCAGACAAGGATAGGCATTTTGAACGGGGTGCCCGGCCATGTGTTCCACAAATTGCGGAACGCACACCGGGCTGCACTCGTAGTATTGCGGGTCCGCATTTTTGCAGTCGTGTGAATGGGCCCTAACATTGGTCTTAAAACGGACATGTGATGGCCATTAAAAAAACGTTCCTCACATGTCCTTTTTTCACTGTGATGTGCATATAGCCTTAGACTCCCTGCACACTTTGCAGATTACGTCGGTTTTTCCTACACAGATTTTTATGAGGAAAAACCAAAGTGTACAGTACCTGCAAAGAGTATGACATTAGATAAATCTCATGTACACTTTGCTTCTGGGTCTGAGAATGTTATTTACATGGGACTGTATTGGAGGGGCGGATCTTAAAGGAGTTGTATCATCTGAGATAGTGGGGGCATATCACTAGGATATGCCTTCATTGTCTGATAGGTGAGCTCAGCTATTTCCGTTGGCCCCATAGAAATGAATAGAGGGAAGCTGTGCATGCGCAGTGCGCCTCCATGACTTTCAAAGCTCCGTTCTCAAAGTAGGAACCCGCACCTATATCGAGAATGGAGGCTTGAAAGTCATAGAGGGTGCACTGCGCATGCACAGCTTCCCTCCATTCATTTCTATGGAGCCAACGGAAATAGCTGAGCGCACCTATCAGACAATGAAGGCATATCCTAGTGATATGCCCTCACTATCTGAGATGATACAACCCCTTTAATTATGTGGCACTGTATTTTTTTCATAATGCCCATAGCCTTCCAAAAGGCTACCATCATTATTATATACCTGTTGTGCTAGATGCAGTATTGTGCAGCCATGTGTTTCACCAGCACCTCACCTGCTGGCTGCAAAGTTTACATTATTATTATATCTCTCCAATGTGTTGTCCAACTCCTCCCCTTCCCCCCCAACTTACTGCCACCATTTGCTTAGTTGCTGCTTTCACTCTGAGACTGATCCTGCAGTCAGTCTCCATCGACTCGGCTAGTTAACATCACTTGGGGGCGGGGCTAACCATGCGGGCGGGGGGCGGATATCCTTGATGCAACAGCAAGCATTATGAGCATCCCATCTGGATCCTGCTCTTGACGGCCAGCCACAGTAAGTGTGGAACGCTGGCCGGTGCTGGTGTGCTGTCTGCTTAGTACTATAGTTGTGCTGCCCATGCAGCCCTTTACTTGTAACTAGTCTTGAAATTCTTGAATGGACTTGTGTCCTGTCAGCCAGGCGGCCCTACTAGAATTGGTTGGGGGACACATGTCCCCCTGCCCCCCGGCCCAGCCCGCCCCTGCCTGTGCTGTGCACACTCCTACCTCCCCTTGATTGACAGAGCTAGACATGCTGAGGGCAGAGTGTGCACTAACATGTGCATATCCTGTATTCTCTGAGAGAGAGACTTTAGCAAGATAGCATACCAAGAGTGAAATTATTAGCCACTTTGCCAGCCTCCATACCTGGGAAAAGGATTTGCACTCTGTACAGATTATTGTTGGTTGTACAACAACTCCTATTTTTCACTCAAGTAAAAAAAAACACCACAACATACATTGGCCATTGCACTACTATACCTCCTACCAGGCATGCATACAACCACCAGAACCAAGGGCACTCGAAACTACCGTCAGGCAGGAGCCCCAACTACAAGGAGTGCCCCTAGAGAACAAATGGTGCACCCTCCTCTCACTGCACCGGTCCTAGGGAGAAATGGCCTGAGGAAAACCACTGTGATACATACGATAGCCAGAGCCACTAACATTCCCATCTTCCACTCCAGCTCCTCAAGAGCTCTCTGCACCAGTGACGACTTCTTGTTCCGCTTATTGTGAGTACTCTATGACTGTCTTATTGTTCCAGGTAAATTACTGATATGAGTTTACTGTGTACTGAGGATAGAGGCTCAAATGTTACTGTTGGCAACTGCTATAGAGACTGTCTTACTGTACATCTGTTGGCAACCACATTTAGATACTTTACACACCCCATATAGAAATATATCCACAACTAAGCCTACCACTGGGCACAGCCCTAAAGAGATACCAATGCAACCTACAAAAAGAGCTGTATAATGCCCTGAAGAAAAACAATTCAACTCAATAGTAAATCATTAAATCTTTATTAAATACTAAAATTACACCACTAAAATGGAGGAGTCCATATACATAGGAGACAAAAGATAAAAGGCACTAAGCCCCACTTTTTCGGGGGCTATACACCTGCGTCTAAGCCAAAAATAAATCACATAGGCCGGAAAACGTACAATGGGCCTATATAATTGTTAACAGGCCACATCTAAAAAATGCCATAGCAGAGAGTATTGTCCCCAAAACTCTTATATAGAATTGCAAAACGGTAACCACCCAGATTTACCCAAAAGTATAGAGCTAAAAAAAAGGGGCACAAATAATCATGGCAGTACGTTACCAGCTATAGCAAAATAATCACAAAGGCGTCGCAGGTGTAGTCCCCCGTTCACCCCACGCGTTTCGCCGGTATGGCTTTGTTAGGGGTGACAAAGAAATGTGGGGAACAATGTTCAAAGAGGGTTTAAATAATGCCACAACAGGTGACAGAAGTTACCTCATCATCAGATCCGGAATCGCGTGTACCGGGGCCGTCATGGCGCGTGCAGACCAAGTCTCACGAGCAGATGGTAGTCACGGTCACGTGATACCCGGTCAGATAATCACATGATCGGAAATAAATACACAATAAATCTAAAAACAGGGAAGCGGATCGCTCATCACATGATCAACCATAATCACATGATTTAAAATAACATAAACCCAGAGATAAGCATAATTATTACATGATTACATACATATAAGAACCGAGGACATGATTATTATTACACTAAAATACCGGAACAAAATTCCATATATATACAAAGATGTTTAATCACCATACAATCATATCTAGAGTATCAGTTAATTAATGTGTGTAATAGATAGTGTCTCTTGTGTCTATAATCATTAGATATAAACATTAGATATACATTGTATACAAAGAAATATAAATATAAATTATATATATATAAAGAAAATCAAAAAGTGAAAAAATGAAAAAACGTGAATCAACAAACATTGAAAGATAAATAAATAAAAAGAAAAAATCATGCTGTGCAAGTGAAAAGTGCCCAGTGCCAAAAGTGCAGGGTGCTCATTGTGCAAAAAAAGGATGAATATCCCAATATAGGATATACATTTTAATACACTACAGAAAAAATATGGATTTTATCCCTTTACATGATATAAACATAAATACATTCCTATGCAAAAAACAAAAAAGAATATATCCTGTTGTAGGCTGGGAAGTTCTAGTATATGTGCAGAAGTCCAATCAATGTCCACTACTCATGAATACATAGATACATGAGAAATCATACTGGAAGCATATGTACTGTATCTCTCCATTAACAATAATTCTGAAAACCTAAGGCTGGAAAAAAAAAACAAGAAAACGATAAGTGATCATATATGAACATAGATCTACCCCCTGAATATAACAAGGAAAAATAAAAAAGACAAGTTAAAATAAAGACCCTCCAGTATCTACCTCAGTCGGAGAGGAGAAAAGAAAAAAGAAGAAAAAATCCAACGAAGGAGTGGAAGAGTGGGATAAGGTAGGTAGAGAGAATAAGATATATAAGATTACAAAAAACAACAAACCCCCCAATTAAACTCATCTATAGGAAGGGCACAAAACTGTTGTATTCATTCAGGCCTAATGGAGACAACGTACCCAATTTATAGACGTGTCTCCTTTTGGGCGAGGCGACATTTCCAGTCGCCCCCTCGAATAGATTGATATACGCGGTCAATACCTATCACTCTTAATAGGTTCGCATCTCAATGGTGATGTAATTTAAAATGTTTGGGCAATGTTTTAAGTCCAGATATGAATTCACTTTCAGTCGCAGCCACTATATCCCGAACATGTTCTCTTACACGCTTCTTCAGCTCACGAGTTGTCATGCCGATGTAGATTTTCTTACACGGGCAGGTGGCATAATAAATGACACCCACAGTTGTACAATCGATTTTGTGCGTGATTTTGTATGTTGTTTGTCCCCTAGAATCCTGGAAAATATCCGCATGATCAACATTTACACATGCAACACATTTCCCACAAGGGGAACAGCCCCACCTAGGGCCCCTAGACCCAAAAACCGCACCTGGTTTCTCACCTGGTTTCTTTGCCACCCCTGACGAAGCCATACCGGCGAAACGCGTCGGGTGAACGGGGGACTACACCTGCGACGCCTTTGTGATTATTTTGCTATAGCTGGTAACGTACTGCCATGATTATTTGTGCCCCTTTTTTTTGAGCTCTATACTTTTGGGTAAATCTGGGTGGTTACCGTTTTGCAATTCTATATAAGAGTTTTGGGGACAATACTCTCTGCTATGGCATTTTTTAGATGTGGCCTGTTAACAATTATATAGGCCCATTGTACGTTTTCCGGCCTATGTGATTTATTTTTGGCTTAGACGCAGGTGTATAGCCCCCCGAAAAAGTGGGGCTTAGTGCCTTTTATCTTTTGTCTCCTATGTATATGGACTCCTCCATTTTAGTGGTGTAATTTTAGTATTTAATAAAGATTTAATGATTTACTATTGAGTTGAGTTGTTTTTCTTCAGGGCATTATACAGCTCTTTTTGTAGGTTGCATCACACCCCATATAGAGACTCTTCTGTTGCAATGATAACCACCAAGCTATGTGCCTCCTGTCAGAGTGTGTGTAACCAGCAAGTTTGTGCCCTCTGTAAGACACTGTAACTATATGCTTGTCTCCTCAATCTGAGTAAACTGCTCTTGAAGTCAAACCTTGTAACCTGCATACCGGTATATATTTGATGAAAAGGCTACATCTAAAGTAGTAGGACTAGAAGGTTGAACTTTTGGAGCAATGCATACAGTGCTGGGTTTATTAGACACTCCTATGCCGCAAACCTATAGTTGGGAGGAAAGCGTTCCCTCCTGGCAGTCGTCAGATTGCTAGTGGAGGACTCCACTTCTATTACATGCAGTGCAGTAAAGTACAACTAAGGAAAATGAGTTTTAATGTTGTGGGTGTATCATGTATGTCAGAGACAGGGATTTGGCGGGATGCCATAATATGGGGGGTTATGTATCAGTATCTGTTCATCTTGCTTGGAGTGAGGCCTCCTCTTTTCAGCACCATTATACAAAACATCTGGACCTAACAAAAAAATCACCATAGTTTCCTCTGCTGGAGACTAACTTTTCCAAAGTTGGGGAATTCTCTAACTATGAGAACAGCCGAGAAAGTAAACAGATTTTTTGGTTCACCTTTTTTCCCCCCTCCTTGTAGAAACTGAGCCAAAATATTCTGAGATTTGTGTCACTCGGGAGAGAAAAAAATTGTTATCCGAGCTTAACAGGTTCTAGCACTACAGCTCTGCTTTTTCGGTTTCTTTCCCAGGCCGAGGTGTGAGATACAGATCCGAGGTTTGGTAATTGTATTTCCAGATTGTTCTAAAGCTTGAATTGTTCAACTTATATCCCAGAAATCATAACACATTTGAATCAGCGATGTGACACAAGGTTATGGCATTACTAAAAGACCTCACGAAGCAAAAAGCACCTCAACTAAATCCACTTCAATAGAAAGAATAACACTGTTCCTTACGTTCCCTCTTATGTTTTGCCATGTTCTTTGTACATTATAATATGTTTTATTAGCCCAATATATTTAAAAGACGCCATTTTTAAATGTGATAAACCACCCTGACTTTTTGCTGCAAGTTACACTGGGTACAACAATGTTTCCTTTGTGTGAGACATCATAAACTGTGACCTGTGTACTATATAATGGTTGGGTAGACGGGAAAAGGGACAGAATGTTTTTTCATTTCTCATTCATTCTGAAGAGAGAATATTTCTTTCTTTATTAATATCTTTGTGAGTGATATTGCAGATGTTGCAGAAGACGAAAAGAATAGATTTTTTAAGGACAGAACGTGGTGTTTAAAGGATAGGAGAAAAACCATATAGTGACATAGTTAGGTCGACTTTCATGTCAGTCAATGTTTCATCCATGAAGATGTCCATGTTGAGTCTGTGTTTGTGTATGTGTGTCCATTTTTTGCCCTCCGCATGTCATCCATTATTGTGCAGGACTTCAACCCAGGTGTTAGATTACTTTTGGATTGTAACAGGTTCATTAACCTCTGTGATAGTGACATGTATTTCCAACTTTTGTGGGAGTTTGTTTATGTGGAGGGGTTCTGTACCCTAAATTTATCTATATATGTTTCAATTTAATTTTTAATATATTTTTTCAGCTTTTATGCCTCTTTTTCTCCCTTTCGCGAGTTTGTTTGGAGGTTTATTAGCATTAATTATTGCTAAGAGGATCAGATCATTATGTACCTGGCTGGAGACTAGTGAAGAGGGCTCAGGCGCTCCCCACTTGTCCTGTTCTGTCAGTGGTTTTCCCGGACTTATAGACTTTAACTACCTAACTGTTTTGCCCGATTCCAACTCGGGCAGTGTGAAAAATAGTTAACTGGAGGGGAGAGGGCTGCTTTAGATGCTGCTATGCCCTGAATGCAATTGGAAACTAGAAACATGCAATTGGTCTTGTTTGAAAGCTGACACTCCAGGCTTTCATACAAGACCACAATGACAGCTAACATCCAAGCAACAGAGGAGAAATCACTGTTATAAATCAAGTTAGGAATAATCACGAGTTTTTACTTTCACTTTCAGCTGCATTCACAGCATCCCGATTTCTATCAGTGATATTTTCCTCTGCCCTCAACATATTGCTGTGATATACAGTGGGGAAAAAAAAGTATTTAGTCAGCCACCAATTGTGCAAGTTCTCCCACTTAAAAAGATGAGAGAGGCCTGTAATTGACATCATAGGTAGACCTCAACTATGAGAGACAAAATGAGAAAACAAATCCAGAAAATCACATTGTCCGATTTTTAAAGAATTTATTTGCAAATTATGGTGGAAAATAAGTATTTGGTCAATAACAAAAGTTCATCTCAAGACTGTTATATATCCTTTGTTGGCAATGACAGAGGTCAAATGTTTTCTGTAAGTCTTCACAAGGCTGGCACACACTGTTGCTGGTATGTTGGCCCATTCCTCCATGCAGATCTCCTCTAGAGCAGTGATGTTTTGGGGCTGTCGCTGGGCAACACGGACTTTCAACTCCCTCCAAAGGTTTTCTATGGGGTTGAGATCTGGAGACTGGCTAGGCCATTCCAGGACCTTGAAATGCTTCTTTTTATGAAGCCACTCCTTCGTTGCCCTGGCGGTGTGCTTGGAATCATTGTCATGCTGAAAGACCCAGCCATGTTTCATCTCCAATGCCCTTGCTGATGGAAGGAGGTTTGCACTCAAAATCTCACGATACATGGCCCCATTCATTCTTTCATGTACACGGATCAGTCCTTCTGGTCCCTTTGCAGAGAAACAGCCCCAAAGTATGATGTTGCCACCCCCATGCTTCACAGTAGGTATGGTGTTCTTTGGATGCAACTCAGCATTCACTCTCCTCCAAACACGACGAGTTGTGTTTCTACCAAACAGTTCTACTTTGGTTTCATCTGACCATATGACATTCTCCCAATACTCTTCTGGAACATCCAAATGCTCTCTAGCAAACTTCAGACAGGCCCGGATATGTACTGGCTAAAAGCAGGGGGACACACGTCTGGCACTGAAGGATCTGAGTCCCTGGCGGCGCAGTGTGTTACTGACGGTAGCCTTTGTTACGTTGGTCTCAGCTTTCTGCAGGTCATTCACTAGGTCCCCCCGTGTGGTTCTGGGATTTTTGCTCACAGTTCTTGTGATCATTTTGACCCCACGGGGTGAGATCTTGCGTGGAGCCCTGATCGAGGGAGATTATCAGTGGTCTTGTATATCTTCCATTTTCTAATTATTGATCCCACAGTTGATTTATTCACACCAAGCTGTTTACCTATTGCAGATTCAGTCTTCCCAGCCTGGTGCAGGTCTACAATTTTGTTTCTGGTGTCCTTCGACAGCTCTTTGGCCTTCACCATAGTGGAGTTTGGAGTGTGACTGTTTGAGGTTGTGGACAGGTGTCTTTTATACTGATAACAAGTTCAAACAGGCAGGGGCGGTCTTGGGCACCACGCATCCTATTCATTTGCATGGGGCCCCCGACGTCTAAGGGGGCCCCCACGCTCCGCTGTTGTGCCCAAGACCGCCCGCCCTCCTAATACATCCCACCCAGCCACATAAGAGTAAAATAAAAAAGCTTTCTTACCTGTCCTGCGGCTGCCCTCCGGTCCGGCGCTCCACTCTGTTCCCTGGCCGGCGTGCACTATGACCTGACGCTGCGCAGCGTCAGGTCATAGTGCGCGCCAGCCAGGGAAGAGAGTGGAGCGCTGAACCGGAGGGCAGCCGCAGGACAGGTAAGAAAGCTTTTTTATTTTACTCTTATGTGGCTGGGTGGGATGATCTGAGGTCTGATGGCGGCACAATAAGCTGATCTGAGGTCTGATGGGGGCACATTACCCTGATCTGAGGTCTCATGGGGGCACATTACGCTGATCTGAGGTCTCATGGGGGCACAGTGGGATGATCTGAGGTCTGATGGGGGCACAATACGCTGATCTGAGCTCTGATGGGGGTACATTAAGCTGATCTGAGGTCTGATGGGGGCACATTTTGCTGATCTGAGGTCTGATGGGGGCACAATACGCTGATCTGGGGTCTGATGGCGGAACAATACGCTGATCTGAGGTTTGATGGGGGCCCCATGAGCAACTCTGAGGTCTGATGGGGCACAATATGCTGCTCTGAGGTCTGATGGGGGCACAATACGCTGCTCTGAGGTCTGATGGGGGCACAGTACGCTGGTCTGAGGTCTCATGGGGGCACATTCTGCTGATCTGAGGTCTCATGGGGGCACATTACGCTGATCTGAGGTCTCATGGGGGCACATTACCCTGATCTGAGGTCTCATGGGGGCACATTACGCTGATCTGAGGTCTCATGGGGGCGCATTACGCTGATCTGAGGTCTCATGGGGGCACATTACGCTGATCTGAGGTCTCATGGGGGCACATTACGGTGATCTGAAATCTTATGGGGGCACATTATGCTGATCTGAGGTCTCATGGGGGCACATTACGCTGATCTGAGGTCTCATGGGGGCACATTACGCTGATCTGAGGTCTCATGGGGGCACAGTGGGATGATCTGAGGTCTGATGGGGGCACAATACGCTGATCTGAGGTCTGATGGGGGCACATTCTGATGATCTGAGGTCTGATGGGGCAAGTTCTGATGATCTGAGGTCTGATGGGGGCACAATGTGTTGATCTGAGGATTATTATCCCTGTACGGTGACATCACTGTGTTTATTATCCCTGTACGGTGACATCACTGTGTTTATTATCCCTGTATGGTGACATCACTGTGTTTATTATCCCTGTACAGTGACATCGCTGTGTGTATTATCCCTGTACTGTGACATCACTGTGTTTATTATCTCTACTGTGACATCACTGTGTTTATTATCTCTGTACGGTGACATCTCTGTGTTTATTATCCCTGTACAGTGACATCGCTGTGTGTATTATCCCTGTACTGTGACATCACTGTGTTTATTATCTCTGTACTGTGACATCATTGTGTTTGTTATCCCTGTATGGTGACATCACTGTGTTTATTATCCCTGTACAGTGACATCGCTGTGTGTATTATCCCAGTGCAGGAAGAGGTAAGTGCTCTGTGTTTGTGTGTTTGTTTTCTATTTTTCAGGGTCGTGAATGCAGAGGACTACGTCGGATTCGGTGGACTACGTCGGACCAGCTTTTTTTTTTTTTTTTTTTTTAATAAAATGGTCAAACAGGGGTCTGGGGGAGTGTTTATTTCAATAAAATGTTTTATACTTGTGTGTGTGTATTTTTTTTACAATACTACAGTTTTAGTAATTACGGCTATCTACAGACGGCCCTGATTACTAATACTGGGCTTAGTGCTTGCCGGTATGGCAGGCCAGCACTAACCCCAACATCTATTACCTCGGCACCCACCGCCACCAGGGGTGCCGGGAAGAGCCGGGTACCCGCAGGACCGGACCTTCTAAATTGAGGGTCTGGCTCTGGGGCGGCTGCAGGCTGGTACCATTAGGCTGGGAAGGGCCAATAACCGTGTCCCTTCCCACCCTGGTAGTGCCAGGCTGCCGCTGCTTGTTGTATCTGGCTGGCGAAGGAAAAAAGGGGGGACACCACGCCATTTTTTTTTAATTATTTAATTATTTTTGTAAAAAAATGGAGTGGGGTCCCCCCCTTTTTTCCTTTGCCAGCCAGATACAACCAGCAGCGGCAGCCTGGCACTACCAGGGTGGGAAGGGACACGGTTATTGGCCCTTCCCAGCCTAATGGTACCAGCCTGCAGCCGCCCCAGAGCCAGACCCTCAATTTTGAAGGTCCGGTCCTGTGGGTACCCGGCTCTTCCCGGCACCCCTGGTGGCGGTGGGTGCCGAGGTAATAGATGTTGGGGTTAGTGCTGGCCTGCCATACCGGCAAGTACTAAGCCCAGTATTAGTAATCAGGGCCGTCTGTAGATAGCCGTAATTACTAAAACTGTAGTATTGTAAAAAAAATACACACACACAAGTATAAAACATTTTATTGAAATAAACACTCCCCCAGACCCCTGTTTGACCATTTATTAAAAAAAAAAAAAAAGCTGGTCCGACGTAGTCCTCTGCATTCACGACCCTGAAAAATAGAAAACAAACACACAAACACAGACCACTTACCTCTTCCTGCAGTGGGATAATACACACAGCGATGTCACTGTACAGGGATAATAAACACAGTGATGTCACCGTACAGAGATAATAAACACAGTGATGTCACCATACAGGGATAATAAACACAGTGATGTCACCGTACAGGGATAATAAACACAGTGATGTCACTGTACAGAGATAATAAACACATTGATGTCACTGTACAGAGATAATAAACACAGTGATGTCACTGTACAGGGATAATAAACACAGTGATGTCACCGTACAGGGATAATAATCCTCAGATCAACACATTGTGCCCCCATCAGACCTCAGATCAGCGTCTTGTACCCCCATCAGACCTCAGATCAGCGTCTTGTGCCCCCATCAGACCTCAGATCAACACAATGTGCCCCCATCAGACCTCAGATCAACACAATGTGCCCCCATGTGCCCCCATCAGACCTCAGATCAACACAATGTGCCCCCCTCAGACCTCAGGTCAACGTCTTGTGCCCCCCTCAGACCAGGGTTGTGCCCCCCTCAGACCAGCGTCTTGTGGCTCCCCTCAGACCTCAGATCAGCCCACCCAGCCACTTAAAAAAAGCATACTTACCTGTTCTGGCTGCCGCTGTCCTCAGGCTCCCTGCTCCACTGCCTTGCCTGCCGGCGCACACTATGACCAGACGTCAGGTCATAGTGCGCGCCGGCAGGGAAGACAATGATAAAGAAGGGACAGAGAAAAATAAAACAGGAGACACAGAGGCAAACAGAAGAATCATATATGACAAGTGTGTGTGTGAATAACAGATAGGAGAGTGATATATGATAAGTGTAGAAAAAACACATTCTTTCATTGTTTAACAGTGAGTTAATTGTTAATTGTTTGACAGTATTTTATTGTTAAAAAAGTCTTTGATGTGTGTGTGTGTGGGGGGGTGTCATTGGGGAGGGGGCGTGTCATCAGAGGGCATGTCATCAGAGGGCGTGTCATCAAAGGGCATGTCATCAGAGGGCGTGTCATCAGGGGCGTGACGCGTCATTGGGGGGGGGGGCCCCCGGACATAACTTCGCTTAGGGCCCCAGAAATGCCAAGACCGCCCCTGCAAACAGGTGCCATTACCACAGGTAATGAGTGGAAGACAGAGGAGCCTCTTAAGAAGAAGTTACAGGTCTGTGAAAGCCAGAAATCTTGCTTGTTTGTAGGTGACCAAATACTTATTTTCCACCATAATTTGCAAATAAATTCTTTAAAAATCAGGCAATGTGATTTTCTGGATTTGTTTTCTAATTTTGTCTCTCATAGTTGAGGTCTACCTATAATGTCAATTACAGGCCTCTCTCATCTTTTTAAGTGGGAGAACTTGCACAATTGGTGGCTGACTAAATACTTTTTTTCCCCACTGTATGCTCTGTTATTGTCTGAAAGCTTTGAATCTCTGCTTTCAAACAAGACCAGTTGCATCTTTCTAACTGCTACCATTAAGGAGGTAGCAGCATCTAAAGCAGACCTCCTCCTCCAGTTAGCTACTTTTCCCACTGCTGGAGCTGAACTCTGGCAAAACAGTTAGGGGGTTAATGGATGTTTGGTCTTCATTACAGACCAATGTAGTGCATGTATCCTTTGTTTTTCCACTGACTGGCACTCACTGGAAAACCAATGATGTGTGAATAAACACATTAAAATCAATGGAAGATTTACTGAGGTGTCAAAGAAGCCTCACATGTCAACATTTATAGGCCCGAAGGGAAAAAAAAGTTATAGTGCACAAATATTAAAAAGAAACTCTGGATGGAGGAACTTTTAGAAATTACTCATATGGGCATATGAAGGTCAAAGAGGGAGGTTGTCCTCCATTAGCTAAGGGTGGAGATCTGATCCTGTTTCTACAGACATGGTCATTTTTTCAAAGGTGCCAGATGCTAGATTTCCTCTGCAGGTTACGTATGAACGTTACAAAAGGAATGGAGTCCTCTATTAGCCATAGTGAGAACTGTTAACAATAGCATAGTATAATAATGCTACTTAAAGTGATTTTCTCACAAACGTTTACTGCTTTTCCACCGGGTAGATGATGTCTGATCACCACGGGAGCGTCCACTGGGATCACTACAATCAATAGAATGGAGGCCCTGAGCGCTCAGCTATCTCCATCAGTCGCATACACTTTGAATAGAGTAGCAGCATGCATGCTCGTGGATAGGTGATAAATGTTAGTTGTGGGGCAAACCCTTTAAGCTGATGTGGGATTTGCAGTTTTTCTTCAAATATTGTCAGTGCCTTATGTTGTAAATGTAAAAAACTCTTGAGTACAATTATTTCAGTGAATCACATCTGTTTCTGTACCCTGGGTTTCCTACCGGTTCTCTGTTTACTACTCCAGTGATCCAGTGGATCACTGCTAAGAGTTAATTGCTTACCAATGTTGTAATTTGTTGTGAAAGCCACTACCTCTTGACAGTGCCGGCGGCCAGGAACGGAGGTCAGGAGATGATACAATGTTGTCGAGCATTCGAGCAACCCCTAGTGCTCGGCCAGAGCACCCGAGCATACGAGCACAGAGGTGCTCGCTCAACACTAGCCGCCATCTCTGTTGAGTTCATGTGACCGCCAGGACTGGATGTGGGCTTTTCAGCTCCGTTCCTGTGTTCCAATGTTTTCCAAAATCTTCCTGATTACCTGCTTGTACTGTATATGCAGCTGAACAGGAAGACTCATCAGGAGCACATCCAGTCGGTACCTGAGAACGGGCTCCGCAGGTCAGCAAACAAGATTTTCAAAAAGCACAGAGAACCTCTTTAAACATCAGAGTTTCTTGAAAAAAATAAAATAAAAAGCATGTGCGTTTCCACCAAGTACATTAAATAAATGCGCTAACATCTACCCACCAGAGGGGCCTGTAATGCATTTCTGGAGAAGGTGTGGGGAAAGTTCTTTCTAGTAAGAAAAATGTGCCTATTTTATTTTATTATTATCTCAGCCAAATGTTTCATATCTCCACTCCCACATAATGTGTTCCAAAAGGTAAGAATGCCCAGAAAACGTCTCCTGCAGATAAAGTGTTTATACTTCAACCAAACAGTGAAAAATGGCTTGAATTAATTTCTTTTGGCTAGGGAAATGAGTAATTTATGTGCTTTGATAAACTGTCCATATGCCCTTGTTTGTGTGCTCAGAACTGCAATATCGGGTTGTAGGATAAGAGTGTATTTAAATATTAAACTTAGTTAAACAGTTTTACAATGAGCGTGTGTGAAAGCACTACAACAGATGTGCCGTCTGTCCTGTCTTTAGCTGAACAATTCTCTAGTTAAGATCTGTATCTTTCTACATATTTTCTTCTGACAGAATTCAAAATAGTTCACAAAACAAATATCCTCCAAAATAATCTACTATAACCTAATCAAGTAGCCAAAAAGCCTTTTAATGCAATACTCTAAAGTGTAGCTCCGCCCCTGATTAACATAAGCTATATAGTCACCATATACTTTGTAATTTGTCAACTATACCTGAAAACCCTCTGTTACAATAGTGGATGTGGATCTGCTGTGCCTACTAAACAGATCTTACTTGGGGCTACTCCTAAGGCAGACCTGGGCAAGGGGCGGCCCGCAGAGGCAGGGCCGGTTCTACTATGAGGCGAGATGAGGATCTCGCCTCAGGCGGCAGTTTTCTGTATTTCTGTTAAACATTGCTGGTGGATGCCGCTGGGTATTTCCTTTAATCTGCACCGCCCCTCCCCCTGGAGCGCAGGGAGCTGATGTCACCGCTCAACTCCCCGCGCTCCTCCCCGCCTTCAGACCAGCGCTGTGAATGGCGAAGCAGGGAGACTTCTCCCTGTTCTACCATTCAGCCTGCAGGCACGATTGTGCTGCCGGCCTGTGTGGGCGGAGCCTGCAGCCCGGAATCTGCATAAGCTCTGCCTACACAGTGCTACAGAGAGATCTGTGTCTCCAGGGAAGAGAGGACTTCAGGAGCGGGACAAGGTGAGTAGGTGCTGTGTTTTGTTTCGAGTGCACAGACAGCATTTGTACTATAAAGGTGGCACAGAGGAGAGGGCATTAATACTACAAAAGGAGCACAGTGGGCATTAATACTACAAAGGGGGCACAGTGGGCATTTTAATACAAAGAGGGCACAGAGGAGAGGGCATTAATACTACAAAGGGGGCGCAATGGGCATTACTACTATAAGATGGGTACTGTGGGCATTACTACTATAAGGTGGGCACAGTGGGCATTACTACTACAAAGGGGGTCACAGAGGGCATTTCTATTACAAAGTGGGCACAGTGGGCATTACTACCATAAGCGGGGCACAGTGGACATTATTACTACAAAGGGGGCACAGTGGGTATTACTACCATAATGGCGGCATAGTGGGCATTACTACTATAAGGGGGCACAGAGGGCATTACTACTACAAAGAGGGCATAAAGGGCATTATTAGTACAAAGGAGGTACAGAGGGAATTACTACCATAAAGGGCCACAGAGGGCATTACTACTATAAAGGGGTCACAGAGGGCATTACCATTATAAAGGGGGCACAGAGGGCATTACCATTATAAAGGGGGCACAGAGGGCATTACCATTATAAAGGGGGCACAGAGGGCATTACCATTATAAAAGGGGCACAGAGGGCATTACTACTATAAAAGCACACAGAGGGCATTACTACTATAAAGGGGACACAGAGGGCTTTACTACTGTGAAGGGGGCACAACTGGCATCATTACCGTGAAGGGGGCACAGTGGTCATTACTACTGTGAAGGGGGCCCAGAGTGCATTACTAATGTGAAAAGGACACAATGAGGGCATAACTACTGTGAGGGGGCACAAAGAGGGTATTTGCACTGTGAAAGGGGCACAGATATGTCTACCCCTGCGTGTCTGTCCCTGTGTATGTGTGTGTGTGTCACCATCACCATGCCCACAGTGTTCCTATGTCTTGACGCAGCTGCATCAGGACGTTCTGTGGGGGCAAGAAGAAGAAGACAGAAGAGGAGGCAGCGCCGCCAGCATGCAGTCCCGTGGAAGAGGCACAGGGAGGCACACAAAGGACGCAGGTACTACTACCACATGTTCTACACTAGTGTTATCTGTGGTTTTACATAGGACTGCAGGTAACACTACCACATGATATACACTAGTGTTATCTGTGGTTTTACATAGGACTGCAGGTAAAAGTACCACATTATCAGCACTAGTGTTATATGTAGTTGTACATAGGATTGCAGGTAACACTACCACATTATCAGCACTAGTGTAATCTGTGGTTTTACATAGGACTGCAGGTAACACTACCACATGATCTGCACTAGTGTTATCTGTGGTTGTACATAGGACTGCAGGTAACACTACCACATTATCAGCACTATTGTTATCAGTGGTTTTACATAGGACTGCAGGTAACACTACTGCATTTTCTGTACTCAGGTAGCCATTGTTGTGTTATATGTGTTGTTACATAGGACTGCAGGTAACATTTACTACATTATCTGTACTCAGAGCATTATCACTGTTACCTGTGTTGTTACATAGGACTGCAGGTGATATCAATAGCATTATCTGTACTTGTACAGCCCCAGATCTGGCAGGACAGTCTTGGAGTTCGGTGGCTACTTGGCTTTCATACTATTTTTTAATGACGGGGGCATTCAAATTTTTGCCTCAGGCAACAGAAGAGCTAGAATCGGCCTTGGTTGATGGCGTGGCCTGACCTACACTGCTGAGAGCAGACGCTTGTGTGGTGTGGTGCTCCCGTCATCGGCTCCGTACGGATCTTAAACAAACATCACTAAAGCGGCTCTGGTACCTATAAAGACCACAGGGACCAGAGCTACTGCGCAGAGAAAAGCCTATAGCTGCGAGTGGTACCGAGGGTTACATCGGGTACCACGCGCTCCCTCTCCCCATCCCCCTGCAGCGACGCGCCGCCATTACAGGGCCTGATCGTTCGACCGTCGGTGCGAGGAAGACGCTGCAGCTGGACCCCACATTCCTGCCGTATAGCACTATCTGCTGGGATCCGTGACCTCAGAGACTGAGAGCTGAAGTACTCAGTCCTTCCTGTCTGCTATGTAGTTATAGTAGTAGTTATAGTAATCTGCCTCTGCAGAAGAAACATTTAGTGCTAGTTCCCAGTAGTGTGGATTTTTCTACTTTGTCCTGCTCCCGTCTATTGCCCGAAACCAGGGAATATTTAGCGCTCTGTGCTTGTGACAGGCAGCACGTCCAGATACACTGGTGACAGGCAGCACGTCCAGATACACTGGTGACAGGTAGAGCACCACCTGCAAATACACCTGGTGTTCTTTATTAAGTTTTAACTGATGCCGTTCTTTGAAAAACTTGCTATTTTAGGTGAAGATACTAGCTTTTTAAACACTGTAAAAGTTGACATTTTTCTAAAGTGAACAATCACAAGTTCATTAAAGTTCATCATCTCATCATTAAATAATGATGTAATTAGGTCCTTCATATTTTGATTGAATCTTTGTATTGTTTCATTTACTGTTTGTTTATGAAGGGATAGTATATATACTATATACAGTATTGGGTAGAACTGAGTTAATTATATTAGTCCGACCCTCTAATACCATCCCAATTTCTCATGCGGCCCCATGGGAAAATTAATTGCCCACCCCTGTCCTAAGGGTACGGCCACACAGTCAGGTTTCTGCATGCAGTTTTGGAAGCCTGAATCAAGAGGGGATCATAAAAGGAGAGAAAGTATTAAGGACAGATATGGCCTCATCTTCTTTTGAATCCATTACTGGTTTTGGCTTCCAAAACTGCATGCAGAAACCTGACCATGTGGTTGTACCTTAAGGGTGTTAACTAAGTGGCCCCTTCATTCCCCTGGTCTTCATCCTTTAAAACCTTTATGCAGGGATCTGGACTCAACTGCAGGGGAACCACCAGGCTGCTACCTCCTGGAGTAATAGACTGTGAAGCTCTGAGGGGTCAGGAAAAAATCATAGCCAGGGAGGACATTGCATGTAATAGCAGTGGTCTCCTCCACTACCGAGCAGGTGATTGCTCCGTCTTCCACCTCAGGCTATGTAATACAGCCTTTACTCTTTGCAGATGATTTGCTGTAACCCAAGGTTCTGGGTGGGGAACCTCCTCTATGATAAGAACATGCTGTAATAGGGCACATGGAGATTAGCTCCATTAGAACTATTGTACGGTATTGAAGACCCAAAAGATGCTTCATCCTGGATGTGTTGTTTTTCATCCATTTGGCTAGGAAATTCATATGTAGGTACTGAAGTAATTCTGGTGAATCACAAAGAATGTTCCTTCTGTAACTTTTGACTGATCTAGAGAATTAAGAGCTTATAAAACAAAAAATATATTTTGTGTCCACCTTTTAGGTGATAAACTCACACTGCTAGATCTGTCAATAATATTGTATGTACAATAGCTAAATCTGAAAACTATAGAACATTTATGCCTGAGTGTGTCCTTATGATACCCATGATCTATCCATGCCTTTCAATTACAAAGTTACATCCATATCCAAAAGCAGAGTTGACCAATACCTCAGTTAAAGGGTTTGTCATAGATTAGAAATACATTGCTGCTTTTTTTTCTCCAAAAACAGAACCACCCCTGTCCACAGGTTTTGTGTGGTATTGCAGCTCTTGCTCATTGTCTCCAATGGAGGCAGCTGCAACACCGAAGAGAACCCATGGACAGGGAAGGTGCTGTTTATAGAAGAAAGAAGACATTTTTTCTAATCTTGGGCAACCCTTTTAAAGAGGACCTTTCACCACTCATGCCTGTTTTAAAGGGTTATTCCGGTAAAGTAACTTGATTTTTTAAAAACTACATTAAGGCTGCAAGCTGTGACCCAACCAGAACCCATACCTATACATATAACCAGAGTTTCAGTTTACCTTGCAATCCATTTGTCTAGCTCCTTTGTGAGCCTGCAACACACCGAGATCATGGCTCATGATCTTCCGTCACAAAACTACAATCCCCACAATCCCTAGCTTTCCTGCTGTGAGTTTTTGCTTGTTCATGAGTGTTGATGTTTACTGATTGGCTATCTAATTCAAATATTCTCAAAGGGCACGCACTCTCCTCACTGGATATGTATAGGAATATTTTAATGTTCAATTAAAAATATACAAACAGCACATATTAAAAAACATATAGCATAAAATAATAGAAGTACACGTAAGGGTTACCATTAGAGATGAGCGAGCACTAAAATGCTCGGGTGCTCGTTATTCGAGTCGAACTTTTCCCGATGCTCGGGTGCTCGTTTGAAGTCAATGGGAGACTCGAGCATTTTTGCAGGGGACCAAGGCTCTGCCTAGGGAAGGCTGGGTGAAAACCTGGAAACCTCAGAAAATGATGGAAACACCACGGAAATGGACAGGAAACAGCAGGGGCAGCATGCATGGATGCCTCTGAGGCTGCCTAATCCCACCATTACCCCAAATTCTCCTAGTGGGGCATGTGTGGTATCGATTCTTCTCAGTTTAAAATCGTATATGTCCCCTATCTTGGGACCATATATTTCATGGATTTTTCGAACATGGAAAAGGAAAAAGAACTTGCTCTGGCCAGGGGAGTGTCTTTCCTACTGCAGCTAAGGGGATGTGTCCATGCTCTGCCTATCACAGGTCAGGAGCCAATTAAAAGAGGAACCAACAAAAATCAGTATAATATCTAATACGTCCCCTATCTGGGTAAATTGTTTGGAGAGAGGGCCTGTAGGTGGGGGGCAGGCTGGGGGGAAGCAGGTTGAGCTGGAAGAGCAAGAGGAGTGCTCCCTGGGCTAGCGTGTGTGGTGGTGACAACAGCCGGATGTAGTTAGAATGACCACGCAGGACCCCAACTTAAAAATTTAGCATCAACCGGTACAATTGTCAATTATGAGCTCGATCAAGTGTGGCATGACTTTTTAGATGGAGAGTCGTAAATTATGAGATTGATCAAGTGTGGTATGTCTTCTATGTATACTACTCAGTTTAATACCGTATATGGCAGCTATCCGGAAAAATAGTTTGGAGAGAGAGAAAGATAGGAAAAAGACGTAAATTGTTTGGAAAGAGGGCCTGTAGGTGGACCTCCGGAAAAATTGTTTGGAGAGAGGGCCTGTAGGTGGACCTCCGGAAAAATTGTTTGGAGAGAGGGCCTGTAGGTGGACCTCCGGAAAAATTGTTTGGAGAGAGGGCCTGTAGGTGGACCTCCGGAAAAATTGTTTGGAGAGAGGGCCTATAGGTGGACCTCTGGAAAAATTGTTTGAATAGAGGGCCTGTAGGTGGCCCTCCTGAAAAATTGTGGTAAAAGAGTGCCAGTTGGACCTCTAAAAAATGGCGTTTTTTTGGTCAGCGTTAGGCAAAGACGACATGGAGGACGAGGAGGAGTAGGAGGAGTAGAGAAGAGGAATCGGATACATAAGTAATGTTAATCTTTAGCTGCTTTCCCCCGGAGGAGATTTGAATTCCGGTGAAATCCAGGCTTTGTTCATTTTAATAAGCGTCAGCCTGTCAGCGCTGTCAGTTGACAGGCGTGTACGCTTATCGGTGATGACGCCACCAGCTGCACTGAATACCCGCTCTGACAGCACGCTAGCGGCAGGGCAGGCCAGCACCTCCAAGGCGTACAGCGCCAGTTCAGGCCACGTGTCCAGCTTTGAAACCCAGTAGTTGTATGGAGCAGAGTGATCGCTACGGACGTTGGTATGGTCAGCTAGGTACTCCCTCACCATCTTTCTGTACAGCTCCCCCCTACTCTGCCTAGACTGGGGACAGGTGACAGTGTCTTGCTGGGGTGACATAAAACTGGCAAAGGCCTTGGAGAGCGTTCCCCTGCCAATGCTGGACAAGCTGCCTGCTCGCCTCCTCTCCCCCGCTACTTGGCCCACAGAACCATGCCCTCTGCCGCTAGCGGCGTCAGATGGGAAGGATTGTTTCAGCTTGTGCACCAGGGCCTGTTGATATCTATTCACTCTCATACTCCTTTCCTCTGCAGGGATGAGAGTGGAAAGGTTCTGCTTGTACCGTGGGTCCAGGAGAGTGAACACCCAGTAATCGGTGTTTGAAAAAATTCTTCTAACGCGAGGGTCACGGGATAGGCAGCCTAACATGAAGTCTGCCATGTGCGCCAGAGTCCCAACACGTAAGAATTCCCTCTCCTCACTGGCCTGACTCTCCATTTCCTCCTCCTCCTCCCTCCTCCAAGTCCTCCTCTTCAGCCCATACACGCTCAAGAGTTAAGGAATGAGAACTGGTACCCTCTACTGTCTCGCCGACATTCTCCCCCTCTTCCTCCTCTTCCTCCTCATCCCCCTCCTCCGATACGCGCTGAGAAACAGACCAGAGGGTGCTCTGGCTATCAAGCGACGTATCTTCCTCCACCGTCTCTTGTGACAAGCGCAAAGCATCCGACTTGATGCTGAGCAGTGAGTTTTTCAACAGGCAAAGCAGCGGGATGGTGAGGCTGATAATGGCGGCATCGCCGCTGACCATCCGTGTTGACTCCTCAAAGTTGCTCAACACCTGGCTGATATCAGACATCCACGTCCACTCCTCATTGTAGACTTGAGGAATCTGACTGACCTGGGCTACCAGTTCTTGTGGAAGTTGACATCTGGCAGTCTACAATCGCTCTGCGCTGCTGGTAAACTCTGGATAACATGTTTAATGTAGAATTCCATCTCGTGGGCACGTCGCACAACAGTCGGTGAGCGGGCAGTTGTAGGCGGCGCTGCGCTGCCCTGAGAGTGGCAGCATCTGTGGTGGACTTGCGGAAATGCGCACAGATGCGGCGCACCTTGGTGAGCAAATCAGACAGATTGGGGTATGTCTTGAGGAACCGCTGAACTATTAGATTGAACACGTGGGCCAGGCATGGCACATGTGTCAGTCTGCCGAGTTGCAGAGCCGCCACCAGGTTACGCCCGTTGTCACACACAACCATGCCTGTCTTGAGGTTCAGCGGTGCCAGCCACACATCGGTCTGCGCCGTGATGCCCTGTAACAGCTCTTGGGCGGTGTGCCTTTTGTCACCTAAGCTCAGCAGTTTGAGCACCGCCTGCTGGCGCTTACCCACGGCACTGCTGCTGCACCTAGAGCTACCGACTGAAGGCGCCATGCCCACAGATGGTAATTCAGAGGAGGAGGTGGAGGAGGAGGAGGGGTCGGAGGAGGAGGAGGCATAGTACGTCTGAGAGACCGTGACCGAGGTAGGCCCCGCAATCCTCGGTGTGGGCAGTACATGAGCGGCCCCAGGGTCAGTCTCGGTCCCAGCCTCCACCAAGTTAACCCAATGTGCCTTCAATGAGATATAGTGTCCCTGCCCAGCAGCACTTGTCCACGTGTCCGTGGTTAGGTGGACCTTCTCAGAAACAGCGTTGGTCAGGGCACGGATGATGTTCTCTGACACGTGCTGGTGTAGGGCTGGGACGGCACATCGGGAAAAATAGTGGCGGCTGGGGACTGAATACCGAGGGGCAGCCACCGCCATGAGATTGCGAAAGGCCTCGGTCTCTACCAGCCTATAGGGCAGCATCTCCAGGCTCAGCAATTTGGAGATGTGGACGTTGAGGGCTTGGGCACGTAGGTGGGTGGAACTGTATTTCCTCTTGCGCTCCAGCGTCTGCTGTAAAGACAGCTGAACGCTGCGCTGGGACACATTGGTGGACACTGTGGAGGATCGTTGAGGTGAAGGTGTGGTTTTCCGGCGGGAGGCGCTCGCGCCGGGGTCCTGGGCAGGGGGTTGACTAGCAGAGGCAGCGAGTGACACAGGGGAAGGAGCAGTGGTGTGACCCGCAGGAGGTGGTGAACGGCCTTGGTTCCATTGAGTGGGGTGTTTAGCACTCATATGCCTGCGCATGCTGGTGGTGGTTAGGCTAGTAGTGGTGGCACCCCTGCTGATCCTGGTGTGGCACAGGTTGCACACCACAGTCCGTCGGTCATCCTCACTTTCTTTAAAGAACCTCCAGACTTGCGAACATCTAGGCCTCGCCACAGGAGCTTCACTATGTGAAACAGTTGCTGCTGATGCACCAACTCTGGCCCTGCTTCTCCCTCTGGCCACACCACTGCCTCTTCCAACCTGTTCTGGTGCAGCACTCGCCTCCGCCTCAGAAGCACTGTCTTCACTCGGCTTATCAACCCAGCTTGGGTCAGTCACCTTGTCATCCTCCGATTCCTCTGCTCCCCCTCAGTCTGCTCCCCCCTCGGACTTCCTGCCCTGACAACAACTTCACCACTGTCTGACAACCGTGTCTCCTCATCGTCCGACACCTCTTTACAAACTTCTTTCACTAAGTCAACATTGTCATCATCATCATCACCCACAGACTGCGACAGTTGGAAAACTTGGGCATCGGGAACGAGGTCAGCAGCAACCTGAGAAGTGGTTCGTGACTCTGGGAAGGGTCCAGAAAACAGTTCCTGAGAGTATGCCGGATCGCATTCCAAATTTTCCTGGGAGGGGGCAGACTGGGGGGAAGGAGGTTGAGGTGGAGGAGCAAGAGGAGTGCTCCCTTGGGTAACGTGGGTGGACTGCGTGGAAGACTGACTGGTGGACAAATTACTTGAAGCATTGTCCGCAATCCACGACATCAGCTGTTCGCACTGTTGTGTTTCAACAGTCCTCTACCACGTGTCCCTGGAAGTTGAGACATGAAGCTAGGGAGTGTAGCTCTGCGGCGTTCCCCTGCTCCCTCATCAGCAGGTACTGTCTCACCCTGCCCAGGACCACGGCCTCTGCCCCCTGCAGTAATTGAATGCCCAAGCCCACGCCCTCGTCCTCGACCCTTAGCCCTGGGGTTCAACATTTTCTGTATATAAGTGTATTATATAAAAAAAATAAATGGGCCTGCTGTACTGAAACCCACAAACTTGTTCAGTCTGGTTTAATTAAGTGACGTACAGAATGTGTCAACTGGACAGAAAATACGGATTGTAGTGAGTGGACAGCTGAACTGTGACACACAGAATGGTTCCACGAAGCTGTGTGAAATGGATTCGTATCACTGAGCTAAAACAACAAAGAAACTATTTTTTTTATATATATATTTTTTTTATATTTTTTTTTTAGTTTTGTTTTTTTGGAACGTGACGTGCAGAAACTATCGTAGAGCTAACTCACACCCTGCTGACAGTGGCTATTTTGACTGCGACTCAGACAAATGTCGCAGAGAGATTTTTGTGATCAAGCTATATACGTGAGAGCAAAACACCTTGTTGGATTAAGTGACGTACAGAAAGTGTCACCTGGACAGAAAATACGGATTGCAGTGAGTGGACAGCTGAACTGTGACACACAGAATGGTTCCACGCAGCTGTGTGAAATGGATTCGTATCACTGAGCTAAAACAACAAAGAAACTATTTTTTTTATATATATATATTTTTTTATATTTTTTTTTAGTTTTGTTTTTTTTGGAACGTGACGTGCAGAAACTATCGTAGAGCTAACTCACACCCTGCTGATGGTGGCTATTTTGACTGCGACCCAGACAAATGCCGCACAGAGATTTTTGTGATCTAGCTGTATACGTGAGAGCAAAAGACCTTGTTGGATTAAGTGACGTACAGAAAGTGTCACCTGGACAGAAAATACGGATTGTAGTGAGTGGACAGCTGAACTGTGACACACAGAATGGTTCCACGCAGCTGTGTGAAATGGATTCGTATCACTGAGCTAAAACAACAAAGAAACTATTTTTTTTATATATATTTTTTTTTTATATATTTTTTTAGTTTTGTTTTTTTTGGAACGTGACGTGCAGAAACTATCGTAGAGCTAACTCACACCCTGCTGACGGTGGCTATTTAGACTGCGACCCAGACAAATGTCGCACAGAGATTTTTGTGATCAAGCTATATACGTGAGAGCAAAAGACCTTGTTGGATTAAGTGACGTACAGAAAGTGTCACCTGGACAGAAAATACGGATTGTAGTGAGTGGACAGCTGAACTGTGACACACAGAATGGTTCCACGCAGCTGTGTGAAATGGATTCGTATCACTGAGCTAAAACAACAAAGAAACTATTTTTTTATATATATATTTTTTTTTTATATTTTTTTTAGTTTTGTTTTTTTGGAACGTGACGTGCAGAAACTATCGTAGAGCTAACTCACACCCTGCTGACGGTGGCTATTTTGACTGCGACCCAGACAAATGTCGCACAGAGATTTTTGTGATCAAGCTATATACGTGAGAGCAAAATACCTTGTTGGATTAAGTGACGTACAGAAAGTGTCACCTGGACAGAAAATACGGATTGTAGTGAGTGGACAGCTGAACTGTGACACACAGAATGGTTCCACGCAGCTGTGTGAAATGGATTTGTATCACTGAGATATAACAATAAAAAAAAAGGGTTATATATGGCGATAGCTGCACTACTAGTGCCAGCCAGACAGCTAAGCCAGGAGACAAAAAAAAAATGTCTTGTAGCCCTTAGAAGGGCTGTTGGGTTCTTTTGAGATCACTCCTGCCTAACAAAGAACTAAATGCAGGCCCTAACACTCTCCCTGAAACGCAGCAGCTCTATCCCTAACGACATCCAGACAGCATCTGAGCCGAGCGCCGCGGGCAGTCACTAGTATATTCCAGGGTCACCTGATCAGGCCAGCCAACCCCGGCTATCGACATGTAAGGGCCTCACGTGATGCTGGGTGTACCGCAGAGTCTCCTGGCTTGTGATTGGATGAGTTTATAGGCTCCAAAAATGCGGAAGTTCCATTTCCTCGAGCATGGCGAGATACTCGTCTGAGCAGCGAGCACTTACGAGTATTGTAATACTCGAACGAGCACCAAGCTTGGACGAGTATGCTCGCTCATCTCTAGTTGCCATCCCTATTTCATTACTTATATTCCATACAATGTTCCCAATGGTTATTCTTAGATGGTGTAGAAATCCTCTCCACTTTACATTAACCCCCTCTCTTCATAACGTCCTTTTAAAATAGTGTAGCCTCCTCCGTATATCAGTCTCTTATAATGGCATATATGCAGTCACTAGTATATTATGAATGATACAAATCTCCACCAGGGTACGTTTACCCGCTGAATGGGGCTGATATTTCGGATATTAGTATTATACCAGTTGTACTCTTTAATAAGTTTTCTCTTTAATATACACATGAAATTACCCAAAAATGAGATTCATACACATGAAATTACCCAAACATTGTTTGAACACTGAAACGCGTCTAGCGTAGAGAAATCATCCCTGACTACAATAAGGCATGCCTAACAAAGATAAATTGGATACATTTTTGTGATGTTTTTCCATGATAAGTTCGAGGTGGAATGGTGAAAGCAGGAACCGTGATTTAGTGGAGCAGCAACACCCAGACCTCAATTAGAGACCGAACACAGGAAACAGCGGTCCTATGCTGCCATCGCGATAAACGCCACACGTGACTCTCCGGTTACGGGGGTAAGCCTGCAAAGTACACTAACATAGAGACCGCGAAGAAACAAAAGATAAGGGGTAAGTGCACAACCCTTTTCTCGGAGGCAACTTGATCCACTTAATCGGAGGACTTTGTATGATGATATAAAGAGAGAGCTTTGAGAGTACAACTGGTATAATACTAATATCCGAAATATCAGCCCCATTCAGCGTGTAAACGTACCCTGGTGGAGATTTGTATCACTCATAATATACTAGTGACTGCATATATGCCATTATAAGAGACTGATAGTACCGCTGATTATACATAAATACGGAGGAGGCTACACTATTTCAAAAGGACGTTATGAAGAGAGGGGGTTAATGTAAAGTGGAGAGGATTTCTACACCATCTAAGAATAACCTTTGGGAACATTGTATGGAATATAAGTAATAAAATAGGGATGGTAACCCTTACGTGTACTTCTATTATTTTATGCTATATGTTTTTTAATATGTGCTGTTTGTATATTTTTAATTGAACATTAAAATATTTCTATACATATCCAGTGAGGAGAGTGTGTGCCCTTTGAGAATAGTTGAATTATGTACACTCACAGGTTTTGGGTGACCTGTTTTTTGAGGCATTGCACCTCCGTTATATCCAAATTGTTGGGTGTGAGCCACCTCAAAAAGTTTGTTATAGTTTACTGATTGGCTGCCTGATATACTGTCCTCAGTAATCAGCAGCATACTAACATTTAGCTAGAGGATAGCAACACACTGAGCATGCTCGACCTAACAAAGGCTCAGAACTACAGGTCGATGCCATGGTAACTTATGAGGAAATACAGTGGGTAGTAGAGGAAGATAACTACTTTTATAACTACTGAACTATAAATATGTGAAATTTACATATTAGGTAAATATTGATGATGAATTAGTCTAAAACATACGTTATAGTTACTGTAACCGGAATATCCCTTTAAAACTTCATGCATTCCCCATGTAATAACAATTCTGGAACATCTATTCTTATGGCTCTATGATATGTCATTCCTTTATTATTTCTACTAGACATTATGAATGAATTGCTAGCAGTCTGCAGTAAGGGTACAGAGGGGTGGTAACAAGTTGGGGGTGTGTACCTGCACAGACTCACTCTATCCAATCAGTGCTGCTGGAGTCAGACTGTGCCTGGACACACCCCCAACTGGTTACCACCCCTCTGTACCTTTACTGCAGACTGCTAGCAATTCATTCATAACTTCTAGTAGAATAGATGCTCTAGAATGCATGACGCTATTAAAACAGGCATGTCAGGAGAGGTGACAGTTCGTCTTTAACATAAACATTAGTGTATTGTAGGTTGAACATGCAGAGAATGATGGCTGAGGCCAACAGTCTAAGGCTACTTTCACACTAGCGTTTTATAATTCCGGTATTGCGTTCCGTCATAGGGGCTTAATACTGGAATAAAATGCTTCAATTTTGTCCCCATTCATTGTCAATGGGGACAAAACTGAACTGAAGACAACGGAATGATCCTAAAAGCATATTATTCCGTCTTCAGACCGGAGAGCAAACCGCAGCATGCTGCGGTTTGCTCTCCGGTCCAGGCATCCGCACCAAGACGGATCCGTCATGACTCCCAATGAAAGTCAATGGGGACGGATCCGTTTGGTGTGACACAATGGTAAACGGATCCTTCCTCCATTGACTTTCAATGGAGTTCATGACGGATCCGTCCCCTGCACACATACATACATACACACATACAGACATACACATAAACACACACAGACATATACACATACAAATACACATACCTACTTAAATGTTCCCGGCAGGTCTCCACAGCGCAGGAGGAGCAGGACGGCGCGCACAGCATGATCAGGCAAAATTATTTTTTTTACTTCATCCTTTTGGACTCCCAGAAGATAAACCACCACCCAAGGTGTCTTGCAGTGATCTTTTCCTCTCTTCCCATCGACAACATATACACAATTGATCGAACCAATGTGTATGGGGGAATCGGAAGAGAGTCGGGAGATGATTGTTTCCTCAACAGCTTTAGGGAGATATGCAAAAATGTTTTGTGCTTTTTGCAAACAGATACTGAGCTGTGGTTAGCAGATGTGATAATGACCTCATCGGTAATAAATATTTTATCACAAATATTAAAGGGATTGTCTGGGTTCTAGATATTGATGACCTTTCCCTAGGATAAGATAGGGTACTCTTTATTATTCAGGGAAAACTCCACTCCACCCACTGTCATCTGCCTCAGCTGCAATGAACTGCTGCAGGTGAGAAGGGACACTCATAGGCACTAATTTGCAGGCATACACCTTACCTGTACTCTCTAGCATAAAACTATGATTAAATATAGCATCCACTAACTCCACACCTATTTGACCAATGTGACATGCTTACCTCTACTTGCCACCATGTTGGTATGGCTCACTGCAAACCAGATGCAGACTGGGAACTTAAAGTGGCCCTGGAAAAAAACTAAAAGTGGCCCGATATTATAGTCACTTCCAAAATAATTGAAGATGGGGCAACACAAGTAGGTGAGGGCAACAATACCATATTATAGCACATTATACTACCCCAAAAGCCAAATATCACAGTGCATCACAAAATACTGCCCCAGCAGCACAAAATATATCCCAAAACTGACACTGGCAGGTCATGAGAAGGGCTCGGGCAGCCCTCCTGGGCAGCGGCCCACCATGATTTTTCCCTGTAGGGGGAAAGGGTCTATGTCTATGTCCAGTCTACCCCTGCTTCAATATCATTCCACACCAATTATGGCATCTGGGTCCATATTGTCCCAGTGCCATATTGGAAAGAGAAACATACAAAAGAAACAGTAGGCCACCATAACCAATAAAGTGATCTTAACAGCAAAGCTGCCAAAGCACAACACTTCTACTGTGCTGAGGACCTGCACTGGAGGGCTATGTGACCCAAAGGTCCTACTGCAAGTACTACAGAGTAATAACAGTTAATAATGTAGTGGTATTTATCTGGCTAAAAGCCATAATTTTTGCAGAAAGGCCGCATGATCCCCATCGGATCCCATTATAGTCAATGGGGATCATACGGTGTATATATATATAGTGCCTTGCGAAAGTATTCAGCCCCCTGGAACTTTTCAACCTTTTACCACATTTCAGGCTTCAAACAAAAAGGTATAACATTTAAAATTTTTGGTGAAGAGTCAACAAGTGGGTCACAATTGTGAAGTGGAATGAAATTTATTGGATCATTTAAACTTTTTTTGTAATAATAAAACTGAAAAGTGGGGTGTGCAAAATTATTCGGCCCCCTTGCATTAATACTTTGTTGCGCCACCTTTTGCTGCGATTACAGCTGCAAGTCGCTTGGGGTATGTCTCTATCAGTTTTGCACATCTAGAGACTGAAATTCTTGCCCATTCTTCCTTGCAAAACAGCTCGAGCTCTTTGAGGTTGGATGGAGAGTGTTTGTGAACAGCAGTTTTCAGCTCTTTCCACATATTCTCAATTGGATTCAGGTCTGGACTTTGACTTGGCCATTCTATGACCTCCGTCCTTTTGCAGACTCCAACAGGTTTTCATCCAGAATGGTCCTGTATTTGGCTCCATCCACCTTCCCATCAATTTTAACCATCTTCCCTGTCCCTGCTGATGAAAAGCAGGCCAAAACCATGATGCTGCCACCACCATGTTTGACAGTGGGGATGGTGTGTTCAGGGTGATGAGCTGTGTTGCTTTTACGCCAAACATATAGTTTTGCATTGTTTCCAAAAAGTTTGATTTTGGTTTCATCTGACCAGAGCACCTTCTTCCACATGTTTGGTGTGTCCCCCAGGTGGCTTGTGGCAAACTGTAAACCAGACTTTTTATTGATATCTTTGAGAAATGGCTTTCTTCTTGCCACTCTTCCATAAAGGCCAGATTTGTGAAGTGTTGGACTGATTGTTGTCCTATGGACAGACTCTCCCACCTCAGTTGTAGATCTCTGCAGTTCATCCAGAGTGATCATGGGCCTCTTGGCTACATCTCTGATCAGTCTTCTCCTTGTTTGAGATTAAAGTTTAGAGGGACGGCCGGGTCTTGGTAGAGTTGCAGTGGTCTGATACTCCTTCCATTTCAATATGATCGCTTGCACAGTGCTCCTTGGGATGTTTAAAGCTTGGGAAATTTTTTGGTATCCAAACCCGGCTTTAAACTTCTCCACAACAGTATCATGGACCTGCCTGGTGTGTTCCTTGGTCTTCATGATGCTCTCTGTGCTTTAAACAGAACCCTGAGACTATCACAGAGCAGGTGCATTTATACGGAGACTTGATTACACACAGGTGGATTCTATTTATCTTCATCAGTCATTTAGGACAACATTGGATCATTCAGAGATCCTCAATGAACTTCTGGAGTGAGTTTTCTGAACTGAAAGTAAATGGGCCGAATAATTTTGCACGCCCAACTTTTCAGTTTTATTATTCAAAAAAAAGTTTAAATTATCCAATAAATTTCATTCCACTTCACAATTGTGACCCACTTGTTGTTGATTCTTCACCAAAAATTTAAAATGTTATATCTTTTTGTTTGAAGCCTGAAATGTGGCAAAAGGTTGAAAAGTTCCAGGGGGCCGAATACTTTCGCAAGGCACTGTATATACACATATCATTCTTTTCAGCTCCATTCTTCCTGCAGAGAAACCAAATTTCCCATAGTTGATATAAATTATGTCTCTGTTTGCTTCCAAAGCTCAGTATATATACGTTTCATACACAATTATCAATTTTATCCATAAGAAGTCAAGAACCTCGTTCCTCCCATTCAACTTTCCCAGGAGGTGGTTACAGGCTTGTTTTTTCGAAGAATGTCAAGGAACAGTTTACTGTGAAATATGAGGTCCCATAATTACCCAAACTGTATAGCTTACATCACACAGATATACTAGGATAATTGGGGGAAAATAGGAAAAAATTGTATTGTGTGTCATAGTTTGGAGACAGATGGGCTTAATAAAGAAATATATATATATTTTTTTTTAGGATTTAGAGAATTCTAATGCTTTCAGGGAGAGAAATACTCCAGAGCATTTGAGCAGGTAACCGAAATTTCATTAACTCGTCACTGTTCGCTGTGGCTACATGCGAGTGAACAGAAACAGTATGTGCATCTATGGGAAAGCTAAAATGCTAATATCGGCCCGAGTATTAGAATACGTCATCTCATTATTTTAATGGTCAGGAATGAGGCAGGAAATAAGGGATTTGGTACATTGGTGTTCTCAGAGGAATGCCATTTGCAGCGTGATTGTTGCTTTGGATTGTCAGCGTTGAGTCTTATTCCTAGGCCCCAGACAACACACAGTTGCTAGGGAACTAACTTGAAAAAATACAGGAAAATTAGTTCTGCAGGCCACATAACTGGCTTATGTAAATTATATATATATATATATATATATATATATATATATATATAATTTTTTTTTTCCTTTTTTTTTCTTTTCTTCTGTGCTTGTAGTTTTATGGGGTTAATCTCTGCCATTCTTGAAGGATGATCGTTAATGATTCTTAGAGACTTGTTTACCAAGTACTATGTTGCAAAACTGGAGCTAATTTGCATTCTGAGTCACTTAATTAGTACTTTAGCTTTTACCACAGACGATAGATTTGTCGTTTCCATTTTACCTTTCGTTATTTTTCAGCAAGGAAATTGCTCTATTTCGGAAAGATAATCTCATCTGTAGGTAGGATATGTTAACTTTTATCAGCATTTAGTATGCACAGAAACATTGCAGAAAATGGCGTTAATGTCAAGTAACAAGGTGAGACATGAACTCTACTATCTGCACTCATTTGAGCTCATTAAGTCGGAGAGTATACATACAACATCCTATGGGTAGGTAGTGTGTAATTACTATGTAGCTATATGTAGCTAATTTGCACATCGGCTGTTCTGGATACAATAAATTAGAAGATATTGCTTATTAAAGGTCCCTTTTAATGGGTTGAGGATCGGATAGATTATTGGGGATGAGTGTTGTTCCCAATAATTGCCTCTATAAAGCTTCCACTGATCACCTGAGAAAAGCTCATTCGTCAGATAATTGCTTATTTTATGTGGAACAAAAAAAATCCTCATTTGTCAGCAGTATATAGCCCTAAGTAAACAGGGATTTGTTGCTAACAAATAAGGAAACTATAAGGGGATGAATGATCATAGTAAGGGGATGAATGATCATAGTAACAATCATTCAGCTCTTATACATAATAAAGAGATGCTAAAGATATGGAATGAGTTCTGCTATTTGGAAGTTACAGAGGACATACACTATTAAAACACAACTTTTAATAACCAAAAATTGATAAAAAGAAAAGAAAAACTCTTAAAGGGAGTCTTTCACCTGTTTTTCACCTATATAACTAACAGCACTGCCCCACAGAAGATTGCGCACACATCCCAGACATACCTGTGTGCATTTTGTGTCTGTATTACATGTCCAGGAAAAGCACTTTAAGGCTCCATTCACACGGCCATATTTTGTATCCGCATCCTTTCCGCAATTTTGGACAATTATGTGGATAGGATGCGGATCCATTCATTTCAATGGGTCCCGAAAAAATGCGGACAGTACACCGTGTGCTGTCCGCATCTGTGTGTCCATTCCGACTGTCCACATAAAGAAATCCTCCTGTCCTACTTCTATCCCGATTTTGCGGTCCATAAAGGTATCCGCATGTCATCCGCATTCGCGGATTCCGTTCCAGGAGGGTAGAAAGAAAAAAAAAAAAGATTTGATTCCTCCTTCAGTTTTTTGCAGATCCGCCAAAAACGGATGACATACGGATACATCCTTTCCGTTTTTTGGGGAAAAGCAGAACGGATGTGCTTGAAAAACTGAGTTTTTTGCGGAACAACGGATCCGCAAAAAACTGACCGTTTTCCAGGATGTGCACAAATACGGACATGTGAATGAAGCCTTATTCTGCTGGAAAACAGCTCCCAAGTGCCCAGCTCTGCTGCTGCTGCTCCAAACCAGACTGAAGAGGGGAGGGCTGCTTTAGCTGCTCGTATCTTGGGATATGTAGCAGATAGAAAAATGGTTCTGACCTTTTTTGAAAGCTGGCACGCTTTCAAATGATACCAAAATAACAGCATTATATCCAGTATATCAGAATATATAGCTGTTAGAAATCAAGTCAGGAGAGAAAGCTGTTTTTAGTTTCACTTTCAGCTGGGCACTTGGGAGCTGTTTTCCTGCAGAATAAAAGTGCTTTTTATCTTCTGTGGAGCACTGCTGTTAGTTATAAAAACAGGTCAAAGACTCCCTTTAAACCCTAGTTCTAGGTGTAGAATTTCTGTTGAGGGAATAAATGTTGGAGATAGAGATGAGCGAACATGCTCGTCCGAGCTTGGTGCTCATTCGAGCATTAGGGTATTCGTATGTGCTCGATACTCGGACGAGCATATCGAGGAAATGGCATCTTCCTCTTCCTGCATGTTAGGCGCCTTTTTCTCAGCCAATCAACATTCAGGAGAGTCTTTGGTACCTCCTAGCATCACGTGGAACCCCTACAAGTCGATAGCAGGGATTGGCTGGCCAGATCAGATGACCTGGGAATATAAGAATCTGGTCCCGCGCTGCTCGCCTCAGACGCCGCCTGGATGAGATTAGGAATAGAGCTGCTGTCTGTCAGGGAGAGTGTTAGGGCCTCAATTTAGATTTTGGTTAGGCAGGAATCATCCTCAAAGAACCCAACAGTCCTTCTAAGGGCTACAAGCACCTTTTTTTTGGTCTCCTCCAGGCTGCTGGCTGGGACTTGTAGTGCAGCTACCGCTATCTTGGCTGCACACTGTGCACAGCGACTGGTGGCAGAAGGGACAGCACGTGGTCCACACAGACCCCAAAGAAATTGCCCAAAGTCCTCTCAGTACTCATTTTTGCTGCTGCTGTACCTTGGCTTGCTGGGATCTGTAGTGCAGTCTAGGGAATACGTTTTTTTCTCTCAGTTATATATACTACAGTGCAGTGAACAATTATGTAGTGTGCTGTACAGTAGCCGCAGTCTAAAGAGTATGTTTTTTCTCTCAGTTATATATATTACAGTCCAGCGAACAATTATGTAGTGTGCGGCACAGTAGCCGCAGTCTAAAGAGTACGTTTTTTTCTCTCAGTTATATATACTATAGTGCAGTGAACAAATATGTGGTGTGAGGCACAGTAGCCGCAGTCTAGAAAATAAGTTTTTTCTCTCAGTTATATATACTACAGTCCAGTGAACAATTATGTACTGTGCGGCACAGTAGCCGCAGTCTAAAGAGTACGTTTTTTCTCTCAGTTATATATACTACAGTGCAGTGAATAATTCTGTAGTGTGCTGTACAGTAGCCGCAGTCTAAAGAGTACGTTTTTTCTCTCAGTTATATAAACTACAGTCCAGCAAACAATTATGTAGTGTGTGGCACAGTAGCCGCAGTCTAAAAAATATGTTTTTTTTTCTCAGTTATATATACTACAGTCCAGTGAACAATTATGTAGTGTGCAGCACAGTAGCCACAGTCTAAAGAGTACGTTTTTTCTCTCAGTTATATATACTACAGTGCAGTGAACAAATATGTGGTGTGCGACACAGTAGCCGCAGTCTAGTGGTGACACCAAAAAGTGACCAAGTTAGTTGAGGTAGCAGGTGAGCCAACCAAACATGTAGCCTGACACAGCATGGCGGTGAACCCAGAGTGACCAAGTTAGACTGAGGTAGCAGGTGAAGCACATAAAATTTTACCCTGACACAGCATGGCGGTGACACCCCCAATTGACCAAGTTACTTGAGGTAGCCGGTGAGCCACCCAAAAATTTACCCTGACACAGTATGGCGGTGACAACAGAGTGACCAAGTTAGACTAAGGTAGCAGGTGAACCACCCAAAAATTTACCCTGACACAGCATGGCGGTGACACCACCAATGCCTTGGTCAGACTGAGATTGCAGTCAAATGGCTGTAGGTGAGCATCTCAAAAATTTCTTTTGGAGTGTCTGAAGTTGACCCTCCTGTAAAATTGTTTTGAAGTGTCTGTAGTTGACCCTCCTGCAAAATTGTTTTGGAGTGTCTGTAGTTGACGCTCCTAAAAAATTTATTGGAGAGAGGGCCTGTAGGTGGCCCTCTGTAAACATTGTTTGTAAAGAGCGCCAGTTGGCCCTCAGAAAAATTGCCTGTTGGCTCAGCATTTGTGTGAGAAGAGGGAGAAGGGAAGAGGAGGAGAAGGAGGAGAGGATACATAAAGAATCTTCATGTTGAGCTGCTTTCCCCCGGAGGAGATTTGAATTCAGGTGAAATCCAGGCTTTATTCATTTTAATAAGCGTCACCCTGTCAGCGCTGTCAGTTGACAGGCGTGTACGCTTATCAGTGATGATGCCACCAGCTGCACTGAAGACCCGCTCTGACAACACGCTAGCGGCAGGGCAGGCCAGCACCTCCAAGGCGTACAGCGCCAGTTCAGGCCACGTGTCCAGCTTTGCAACCCAGTAGTTGTATGGAGCAGAGTGATCACGCAGGATGTTGGTATGGTCAGCTAGGTACTCCCTCACCATCTTTCTGAACAGCTTCCCCCTACTCTGCCTAGACTGGGGACGGGTGACATAGTCTTGCTGGGGTGACATAAAACTGGCAAAGGCCTTGGAGAGTGTTCCCCTGCCAGTGCTTGACAAGCTGCCTGCTCGCCTCCTCTCCCCCGCTAGTTGGCCCACAGAACTACGTCCTCTGCCGCTAGTGGTGTCAGATGGGAAGGATAGTTTCAGCTTGTGCACCAGGGCCTGTTGATATTGATTGACTCTCATACTCCTTTCCTCTACAGGAATGAGAGTGGAAAAGTTCTGCTTGTACCGGGAGTCCAGGAGGGTGAACACCCAGTAATCGGTGTTGGCAAAAATGCGAGGGTCATGGGAAAGGCAGCCTAACATGAAGTCAGCCATGTGTGCCAGAGTCCCAACACGCAAGAATTCCCTCTCCTCAATAGGCTGACTCTCCATTTCCTCCTCCTCCAACTCCTCCTCTTCAGCCCATACACGATCAACAGATAAGAAGGAATGAGCGTTGGTACCCTCTTCAGTCTCGCCAACATTCTCCTCCTCTTCCTCCTCATCCTCCTCCAATACGCGCTGAGGGTGCTCTGGCTATAAAGCAACGTATCTTCTTCCCCCATCTCCTGTGACAAGCGCAAAGCCTCTGACTTCATGCTGAGAAGTGAGTTTTTAAGCAGACAAAGCAGCGGGATGGTGACACTTATAATGGCGGCATCGCCACTGACCATCTGTGTTGACTCCTCAAAGTTGCTTAACACCTGACAGATATCAGACATCCACGTCCACTCCTCATTGTAGACTTGAGGAAGATGACTAACCTGACTACCAGTTCTCGTGCGCTGCTGGTAAACCCTGGTTAACATGTGTAATGTGGAATTCCATCCCGTGGGCACGTCGCACAACAGTCGGTGAGCTGTCAGTTGTAAGCGCCGTTGAACTGCCCTGAGAGTGGCAGCATCTGTGGTTGACTTGCGGAAATGCGCACAGATGCGTTGCACCTTGGTGAGCAAATCAGACAAATTGGGGTAGGTCTTGAGGAACCGCTGAACCACAAGATTGAACACGTGGGCCAGGCAGGTTTTATATGCAGTGTTTATATGGGTTGTTGTTACTTTGGGAAATAGTATTGGTGTATAATGGCACATGTGTGAGTCTGCCGAGTTGCAGAGCCGCCACCAGGTTACGCCCGTTGTCACACACAACCATGCCTGGCTTGAGGTTCAGCGGCGCCAGCCAAAGGTCGGTCTGCGCCGTGATGCCCTGTAACAGCTCTTGGGTGGTGTGCCTCTTGTCACCTAAGCTCAGCAGTTTCAGCACTGCGTGTTTGCGCTTACCCACGGCAGTGCTGCTGCGCCTAGAGCTACCAACTGAAGGCACCGTGCTCATGGATGGTAATTGAGAGGAGGAGGAGGAGGGGTTGGAGGAAGAGGCATAATAAGTCTGAGAAACCGTGAGCGAGGTAGGCCCCGCAATCCTCGCTGTGGGCAGCACATGAGCGGCCCCAGGGTCAGACTCGGTCCCAGCCTCCACCAAGTTGACCCAATGTGCCGTCAGGGAGATATAGTGTCCATGCCCGCCAGCACTTGTCCACGTGTCCGTGTTTAGGTGGACCTTCTCAGTAACCGCGTTGGTCAGGGCACGGATGATGTTCTCTGACACGTGCTGGTGTAGGGCTGGGACGGCACATCAGGAAAAATAGTGGCGGCTGGGGACCAAGTACCGAGGGACAGCCACCGCCAACAGGTTGCGGAAAGCCTCAATCTCTACCAGTCTATAGGGCAGCATCTCCATCTGAACGCTGCGCTGGGACACACTGGTGGAGGGTGTGGAGAATCGTGGAGGTGAAGGGGTGGTTGTAGGGCGGGAGGCGCTCGTGCCGGGGTCCTGGGCCGGGCGTTGACTCGCAGAGCCAGCATGTGACACAGGGGAAGGAGCAGTGGCCTTGGTTTCATTGAGTCGTGTGTTTAGCACTCATATGCCTGCGCATGCTGGTAGTGGTTAGGCTGGTAGTGGTGGCTCCCCTGCTGATCCTGGTGTGGCACAAGTTGCACACCACAGTCCGTCGGTCATCCTCACTTTCTTTAAAGAACCTCCAGACTTGCGAACATCTAGGCCTTGGCACGGGAGCTTCACTCCGTGAAACAGTTGCTGATCTACTTGCTCTGGCCCTGCTTCTCCCTCTGGCCACCCCACTGCCTCCTCCAACCTGTTCTGGTGCTGCACTTGCCTCCCCCTCAGAAGCACTGTCTTGACTAGTCTTACCAACCCAGCTCTGGTCAGTCACCTCATCATCCACCAGCTCTTCCTCCGATTCCTCACTCTGCTCCCCCCTCGGACTTACTGCCCTGACAACCGTGTCTCATCATCATCATCATCCGACACCTCTTGACACACTACTTGCACTAAGTCCACACTCTCATCACCCACAGACTGCAAAAGTTTGAAATTTTGGGCATCGGGACACAGCAACTGCTCCGGTTGCTGCTGAGCAGTGGTTTGTGACTCTGGGAAGGGTCCTGAAAAGAGTTCCTGGGAGTATGCCGGATCTGAATCCATATTTTCCATGGGGGGGTCAGGCTGGGGGGAAGGAGGTTGAGCTGGGTGAGCCAGAGGTCTACTCCCTTGGCTAGCGTCGGTGGACTGCGTGGAAGACTGGGTGGTGGATAAATTACTGGACACATTATCCGCTATCCACGTCATCACCTGTTCGCACTGTTGTGGTTTCAATAGTGCTGTACCACGTGACCCTGTAAGTTGCGAGATGAAGCTAGGGGAGCGACCCTCTGCAGCGTTCCACTGCTCCCTCATCAGCAGGTACTGTGTCACTCTGCCCAGGACCACGTCCTCTGCCCCCTACACTACTTGAAAGCCCACGTCCTCGACCCTTAGCCCTGGGGTTCAACATTTTGTGTATTCACTAAACTGTAGAATTAATATCTGAGGCCAAAACCGTTTTCAGTAGACTGTAGAATTACTATCTGAGGCCAAAAAACGTATTCTCTAGACTGCGGCTAGTGTACCGCACACCACACAATTTTTCACTGGACTGTATTAAATGTATCTGAGAGAAAAAACGTATTCTCTAGACTGCGGCTAGTGTACTGCACACCACACAATTTTTTCACTGGACTGTAGTGTATATAAGTGAGAGAAAAAACATATTTTCTAGACTGCGGCTACTGTACCGCACACCACAGAATTGTTCACCGGACTGTAGTCACCGCCATGCTGTGTCAGGCTAAATTTTTGGGTGGTTCAGCTGCTATCTTAGTCTAACCAAGCCACTCTGGGGTTCACCCCCATGCTGTAAACTGCAATCTCAGTCAAACTTTGTAATTTAGGGGTTCACCACCAAGGTGTGCTAGACTACAATTTTAGCGGGTTCACCTGCAATCTCAGTCACAGACTGTCATTCAGGGTTCACCACCATGCTTTTTTAAACCATTTGTTTCTGAGGGTCACCTCCTGGCTCTGAACCACGATTTTTTGGAGGCTCGCCACTACACTGTCGGCCAAAATTGTCTTGAGGGTCACCGGCGGCCTTTCCCCCACAACTTCAAGGAGGGTTACTACCAGGCCCTGGCACACAAACATTGTCTTGAGGGGCACTAAAAGGCTCTGCACCCACCCACGTGTGGAGACTAATGGGTGGGTGCAGTGTGCCTCTTAGCCCGTCTGGAATTAGGAAAGCTGGGCACTGTGCTTGGAGGTCTTTGTGTCTGCTGTGGACAGGGTGGGTATGGGGTGCGTGTTTGCCCGTCTGAGATGGGGAGAGCTGGGCACTGTGCTGGGAGAACTTTGTGTACGCTGTGGACTACTGGGTGGGTGCGGGGAGGGAGACGCTTATGCCTGCGTCCTGGGGTGGGGGATAGGACAGCAGTGCCAGCATGGGCAGTGGTGTCACCCGCAGGCGGTGATGGAACTTCGTTGCACCTAGTTGGGTGCTTTCCTAACATGTGCCAGTGCATGTGCCTTGCCCATCTTGGTCTGGGTCAGCACAATTGTCTTGAGGGTCACCACCAGGCTGTTGCCCAGAATTTGGCGTAATAGTACGATTAGGCAGTCTCAGAGGCATCCATGCATGCTGCCCCTGCTGTTTCCTGTCCATTTCTGTGGTGTTTCCATCATTTTCTGAGGTTTCCAGGTTTTCATGCAACCTTCCCTGTGCAGAGCTTTGGTCCCCTGCAAAAAATGCTTGAGTCTTCCATTGACTTCAATGGGGTTCGTTATTCGAAATGAGCACCCGAACATCCGGAAAAATTTAACTCGAATAACGAGCACCCGAGCATTTTAGTGCTCGCTCATCTCTAGTTGGAGACTATCCCTATAGGGCCCCTAACTATCCCTCTGAACAAAGATGCGCCTGGTCGGTAGGTGCACTTTGTCCTCGTAACTACTCCTAATTGACCCTAATATTCCCTTGCTTAATCCCGACACGTTTCCCCCAGTAATGGGTTCTTCAGGGGATAATATGTTGATGGGTATACAATGATGCACTGTGTGTTCTAAAAGTTATGTTTTAAGAGTTTAGGCCCTCTGTGACTTAACAATCATTCAGTACCATAGAGCCTTGATAACTGATTTAAGTAAATGCAGTCAGGAGGGCAATGATTACTAATGAACGTTTAAAGGAATTTGCTCACACAAGCTCTGCAATAGGGTCCGTAAAAAACACCAGGAAACTTTCTGTTTACAAGCATTTTTTTTGGTGGCGATTGTTTAGTCACACAACTATTTTTCATACTTTTAGAGTTGTAGACAGTCTGGGCATGCTGGGAGTTGTAGTTTTGCAACAGCTAGAGAGCCGCAGGGTGGCCATACTTGCCATAGTAAATAAAATGTCAGATTTGCTATTTTTGTTTATCCCATCTTCCAAAAAGTTGAAGTAAAAATCGATCAAGAAGCAATATATACCTCAAAATGGTACCAATAAGGACTACAGCTCATCCTACAAAAAAAACCTTATACAGCTTTGTCAATGGCAAAAAAAAACTCAGAGTATCGCAACCATAATCATACCCACAAAATAAAAATAACATGGTTTTTATGGCGCACGTTAAACTGTACAAAATCTGTAATAAAATAAATATCAGTGGTGAAATTGCAACATGCTTTCTTTTCCACCGAGGAAGAGTTAAAAAAAAAACCTTAAAAGGGGTATTCCAACTTTAAGAAACTTAAAGTTGGCAACTACTCCTTTGTGAAAAAAAAAAAGAAATCCACTTACCTGCTACCTGCCGCTCGGTTACAGGATCCTCAGTGATGCTTCTAGTCCCAAGGCTGTATGGGATGCACACGGCCGGTGCCCTTATATTACTGTTTACGGGCTGCAAAATGGGCTAGGCCGGGCAACATCCGCGTGCATGAGGCCTTAGGGACATGTCCCTGCTGAAGCCAGTGATTGGCTGCAGAGGCACACATGCCCTCAATCGGAAATGTACACACCTGGGACCAGAACCATTGCGTCTGTTCTGGAATACTGGTAAAATGTTAAAAGCTCCCTCCTATATGTACCAACGGTTGCCACTTGGTATTACCAGCACAAGGCTAGTACAGGTATTATATTTTTACTAGCACATAGAAGTGCTGGTAATTTAAGTAGCCAAGGAAGTCTTCTTCTTGCTACTAAGGGCTATATCTCAGGCTAGATACCACCTAGAGATATCAGTCATCTAAGCCCAATCTTTAGCATATAATATGCGAACTGCTTCTCTAGCTATATCTGTTATCTGCAATAACAGCGACTATCACTAAATAAGAATTTTGAATACATTTATGACAGTTGGAAATCATTCAGAAAAACAGTTTCTCACACGGACTACCTCCATAAATGATCATTTTCAATTGGTTTTACAAAACAAACCTATATGGCAAACCAGGGAAAACTGGGCACCTGCATAGGGTTGCATGGTTCTGTGGTAACCCAGAACCATGCAGATTTATCCTGGCTTTGTGGTTATTTGCTTCTCAGTAGGAGCTCATTCAATGATATCTTATTGCACACGTGGCCTTTGTATAATTTTTGGCTGTATTTTATATTAAAATTCACAGGAAAAAATGTGCTTTATTTAAAAAAAAATAGTAAAACTCCAAATTTGATCAATTCACTGGGGGCAAATAATACCTTGTGTTAAGCCACACACACAAAAAAACACATCCCGTTTTTACCAGTGTAAACTTGGTTGAAAAATACAATTTATCCTGTTAAAAACATGCCCTCATACAGCTGCATCGATGGAAAAATGAATAAGATATTGCTCCTGTAATGCAACTGAAAAAAAACCCTGGTCCTTAATGGACACTATCATTATATAAATCAATAGCTAACTTTGTGATGTATCTTATTAAAGAAAAATATCTCTCCTTCCCTTCCCCCTCAAAAACTAACATTTTCTACTAAGCCATTGCAGAGAGACAAGAAGACTGTCAGGTAAGTGAAGGGTCAGATTACATCCTGCCCATAGAATGCTATGGAGAGGGGTGGGTTGAGGAGTGAGCTGCAGTGAGAGAAAAGAGACATTTAAAGAAACAGACACACATGGTACCCATAGAGGTTTATGGAGAGTGGAGGAAACATATAAGATATATCACAATTTTTTTTATATTCACCTATACTATTCATGTCAGGATCGGCAGTCATTGCACCCATTCTGCTGGTCCTGTCTCTGACTCTGGTGGCGATATGGTTACCCGTGGCCGGGGTTCTTCCGCTACTTCGTCAGGCTCCTCCTCCAGCCAACAGTCTCTGGATGTGGATGCGTAGTCCAGGCAGGGGACGCGTGCCACGATCATAAGTGCCAGGGACGTGGCTGGTGCGCACACACGCTCGCGGTCTGTGACTGGTTGCCGGAGAACGCGAGCGATTTAGTTTGTTTTACCTTCTGGTATCTCATGGGTTAACCTTTCTTCCTTGCATTCTCCTCCCAGTCAGCTGGTTGGGTGGGGGTCTGCTAGGTATTTAAGGTCCTCAAATCTGAACCTTGCTGCCAGTGTTTGGAGTTTCCTTGCTACAACCTGGTTTGTGACTAATTCCCTGAAGATTTGATCCTAGTTTGTTATTTGACCTTTGGCGTGTTTTGTGACCATTCTCTGCTTGTTGATTTTGTCCTGACGTACCTTCCTGGTTTTGACTCGGCCTTCTGACCATTCTTCTGTGTTTATTTGTCTGTCTCTTGTCTCCCTTCCCCTGCACCTTTTACAGTGTAAAGCAAAGTCTTCGTGGTTGTTGCCCCACGGTTTAGCGTGGGTGAGGCAATAGACAGAAACACTGGCCTAAAATAAGCCTACAACCTGTATGCATCCAGCTACGTTTACTCCATCTATGGAGCCTATGTCAGCTGTGGTCGCACAGGTCCAGGCCTTGACCAATTTGGTTCAAAATATCTCTTCTAGCCTTTAGGTTCGGGAAAACATGCAGGCCTCGGCCCCAGTGCCATCTCCCGTGGCTCCGTCATCTGCACCCGAACCTAAAGTCCCCCTTCCCGACCTTTTTTTCGGTGACCATAAAAAAATTTTTACGTTTCGGGACGGATGTAAATTGTATTTTTTGTTACGACCTCGGTCTTCCGGGACAGAAGCGCAAAAGGTGGGGTTGGTGATGTCCCTCCTGCGGGGCGATCCACAAACTTGGGCTTTTTCTTTATCTACTGATTCACCTTTGCGTTCCAGTTTAAATGACTTTTTCTCTGCCCTGGGTCAGATTTATGACAAACCTGACCGCCCTGCGTTAGCTGTTTCTCACTTGTTGGCTCTCCGCCAGGGTAGCCAAATGGCAGAGGAATATTGTGCTACGTTTAGACAGTACGTGACGGACTCAGGTTGGAACGATCTAGCCTTGAAAGACCTGTTCATGACTGGCCTCTCTGACTGTGTGAAAGATTTGTTGTTAGCTCATGTTGAACCTGGGACTCTTGACGAGGCCATGACCCTAGCCATCCGGGCAGATAGACGCCTGAGGTCCAGGCGGTCTCCTCGGGTATCCCCTGCCCCTCAGTCGGTCCTCAATCTGGTCTCAAGTCAATCGGGACCTGAACTTATGGAACTCGGTGGTATCACACCTGAGCAGAGGAGGGAACATTGCCTGAGGAATCGACTATGTTTCTACTGCGGGAGTCCTGAACATCAGCTTAATGCCTGTCACAAGAAGTTACAGCAGGAAAGACTTCCGCTCCTAGGCAGTTATCGGGAGGATTGCCTAGGAGCTCAGGTACTCCCTAAAATTTCTAAAATGTTCTTGCCCTGCACCATTGAAGTCCAGTCAGTCTCATGCTCTGGTCAGGCTTTTTTGGATTCTGGTGCAGCTGCTAATTTCATTGACTACGATTTTGTGTCCCAGGTTTTGCCTTCCATGATTCCGTTGTCTCCACCTATCCAAGTATCAAGTGTGGATATGACCCCATTGAGTGCTGGTTTGGTCAAATTCCGTACCCCTGAGATAAAATTAGTAGTGGGTGCACTACACATAGAGTATTGTTCTTTTCTGGTTATGAAAAATTTGTCGGTGAACGTTATCCTGGGGATACCTTGGCTCCAGGAACATAATCCAGTTATTGACTGGGGTACACTGGATCTTGTTCGCTGGGTTCCTCAATGTAAGGCCCATATGTCTCAGGTCTCGCTCTGTACCACGATTGCAAGTGATGCAGGGATCCCGGAGTTTATCTCTGATTTCGCTGATGTTTTCTCCAAACCCCTGTCTCAAGTCCTTCCTCCTCATAGGGATTTTGATTGTAAAATAGATCTCTTGCCCAATGTCAAGCTGCCTAAGGGTCGTATTTATAATCTGTCTGTACCAGAAAGAGAATCGCTTAAGCAGTATATTGATGAAAGCTTGGCTATTGGGCATATTAGACCTTCTGATTCCCCAACGGGGGCTGGGTTCTTTTTTGTGGAGAAAAAAGATGGTGGGTTAAGGCCGTGCATTGATTACCGCAAATTAAATAAGATCACGGTCAAGAACTCTGGACCTCTTCCTCTTATTCCGGACCTTCTGAATCAGGTGTCTGGGGCCAATTGGTTCTCCAAATTAGATTTAAGTGGAGCTTATAATCTGATTCGGATTCGGGAAGGAGATGAGTGGAAGACTGCTTTTAACACACCACTGGGACATTTCGAATACCTTGTTATGCCTTTCGGTCTGAGTAATGCCCCGGCAGTCTTCCAAGGTTTTATGAATACCATTTTTCATGATTTTATTGGGGTCTTTATGGTGGTCTATCTGGATGACATCCTTATTTTTTCTCCAGATCTGACCACCCATCATGAACATCTTCGCCTTGTGTTGTCTCGGTTGCGAAAAAACTCTTTGTTTGCTAAGTTGGAAAAATGTATTTTTTGTGTGCAAAAAGTCTCATTTCTGGGTTATGTGGTCACTCCTTCAGATGTACAGATGGATCCGTGTAAGGTTCTGGCGATTGCTGATTGGGTCCGCCCTACTGACTTAAAATCCCTTCAACGGTTTCTAGGTTTTGCCAATTATTACAGGAACTTTATAAAAAAAATTTCCGTAATCGCCAAACCACTCACGGATCTTACCCGCAAGGGGGCTGATCCTAGCAACTGGTCTCCGGCAGCTTACTCTGCGTTTGAGGAGCTTAAGAAAGCTTTCTCTACAGCTCCTGTGTTGATTCAGCCTGATCTCTCTCAGCCCTTCATTGTGGAGGTAGATGCCTCTGAGGTCGGTGTAGGGGCAGTATTATCTCAAGGGTCTTCTGCTCTCACAAACCTCAGGCCATGTGCATTTTTCTCTAAAAAGTTTTCTTCATGTGAAAGAAATTATGATATTGGGAATCGCGAGCTCCTTGCAATCAAATGGGCTTTTGAAGTGTGGCGCCATTTCTTGGAAGGAGCTCTTCACCCAGTGACAGTGATCACAGACCATAAAAATCTTGTGTATCTTGATAATGCAAAACGTCTCAATGCGCGTCAGGCCAGATGGGCCTTGTTTTTCTTGCGTTTTAATTTTGTTGTTACCTACCGACCAGGTACAAAAAACCTTAAAGCTGATGCTTTATCCCGGAGTTTCGGTATTCCTGAGGGTTCTGAGTCTGAGTCTGGTAACATTTTACCTCCAGGTATTGTACTGGCAGCTGTCTCCTCTCACCTCTCTTCTCAAATTCTTGCTGAACAAAATTCTGCTCCTAAAGACCTTCCGGAAGGCAAATTGTTTGTTCCCATGTCTTGCCGTTTGAGAGTGTTAGAGGAGACACATTGTTCAGTGCTAGCAGGCCACCCAGGTGTTCGGGGAACATTAGATTTACTGAAAAGAAATTATTGGTGGCCACGCATGCATGCTGACGTTTATGCCTTTGTTCAGGCTTGTCAAGTCTGTGCGCGGGGAAAGATCCCCAGGAGACGTCCTGAGGGACCTCTTCTCCCGCTCCCAGTGCCAGACAAACCCTGGTCTAACATTTCCATGGACTTTGTTACCGATTTGCCACCATCTCAGGGGTGCACTGTCATTTGGGTGGTGGTGGATCGGTTCTCTAAAATGGGTCACTTCATTCCGTTGAAAAAGCTGCCATCAGCGGAAGAATTGGCTGATCTATTTATCCAGCATGTGGTTCGTCTCCATGGTATTCCTGATGAAGTGGTATCTGACAGGGGGGTACAATTTGTGGCTAAGTTTTGGCGAGCTTTCTGTTCTAAATTAGAGGTTAAATTGTCCTTTTCTTCTGCCTTTCACCCTGAAACCAATGGGCAGACGGAGAGGATGAATCAGGAGCTAATCCAGTACCTTCGTCTTTTTATCTCTGATTGTCAGCATCAGTGGGTCTCATACCTTCCGCTAGCCGAATTCGCTATCAACAATCACACTAGTTCGTCCACACTCACATCACCCTTTTACTGTAATTATGGTTTTCACCCCAGGTTTTCTTTCTCATCGTGTTCTGTTTCTGATATTCCTCGGGCAGAATCCATAACTAACCAACTGTGCACAGTGTGGTCACGAGTTCAGCAGAACTTGAAAAAATCACAAAGTCAAATGGTCCACCACTCCAGGAACAAAAACGTACGGTCTCTGAAACTTTTGTTGTGGGTGATAAAGTCTTGTTATCAACTAAAAACCTCAAATTGAAGGTTCCGTCTCTGAAAATTGCGCCTAGGTTCATCGGTCCTTTTGTCATAACTCATGTGTTTAATCCTGTATCTTTCAAGCTGGCATTGCCCCCTGAATGGAGGGTCCACAATACTTTTCATAAAAATCTGCTAAAGCGCTATGTTGACCCTGTTGTTCCCCTCCCTGACCCTCCCTCTCCATCTGTTGTGGATGGAGATCTTGAGTATGAGGTGGAGAGGGTTCTTGACTCTAGGTTGGTGAGGAATTCTCTTCAGTACCTCATCCATTGGAAGGGATTCGGTCCAGAGGATAGATCTTGGGTCCCTGCTAGGGATGTGCATGCGCCCCGGTTAGTGAGATTGTTTCACCAGAGTCATCCTTCCAAACCATCTCTGAGTTCTAAGGGTCTGGAGGCCCCTTGTGGAAGGGGGGGTACTGTCAGGACCGGCAGTCATTGCACCTGTTCTGCTGGTCCTGTCTCTGACTCTGGTGGCGATATGGTTACCCGTGGCCGGGGTTCTTCCGCTACTTCGTCAGGCTCCTCCTCCAGCCGACAGTCTCTGGATGTGGATGCGCGGTCCAGGCAGGGGACGCGCGCCACGATCATAAGTGCCAGGGACGTGGCTGGTGCGCACACACGCTCGCGGTCTGTGACTGGTTGCCGGAGAACGCGAGCGATTTAGTTTGTTTTTACCTTCTGGTATCTCATGGGTTAACCTTTCTTCCTTGCATTCTCCTCCCAGTCAGCTGGTTGGGTGGGGTCTGCTAGGTATTTAAGGTCCTCAAATCTGAACCTTGCTGCCAGTGTTTGGAGTTTCCTTGCTACAACCTGGTTTGTGACTAATTCCCTGAAGATTTGATCCTAGTTTGTTATTTGACCTTTGGCGTGTTTTGTGACCATTCTCTGCTTGTTGATTTTTGTCCTGACGTACCTTCCTGGTTTTGACTCGGCCTTCTGACCATTCTTCTGTGTTTATTTGTCTGTCTCTTGTCTCCCTTCCCCTGCACCTTTTACAGTGTATTTTGCAGTCTTTGTGGTTGTCGCCCCACGGTTTAGCGTGGGTGAGGCAATAGGCAGGGATAGAGGGTTGGGTAAGCTCAGGGCACACGTTCCTCTGTTGTCTGTTTATCCCAGCCCTGACAATTCATTTCTGCAAAACTTGTTGGAATGACAGTGACCATTTAAAGGGGTTGTCTCACTTCAGCAAATGGCATTTATCATGTAGAGAAAGTTAATACAAGACACTTACTAACATATTGTGATTGTCTATATTGCCTCCTTTGCTGGCTTGATTCATTTGTCCATCACATTATACCTTCTTGTATCCAGGGGTTATGACCACCCTACAATCCAGGAGTGGTGGTTGTGTTTGCACACTATAGAAAAAGACACCAATGCTCTCTGGTAGCCATGACTGTGGGAGTGCACATGGGCTAGTGCTTTTTCCTATAGTGTGCAAGCACGTTCACTGCTGCTGAATTGCTAAATTTCCTTTAAAGTCTCCTATCTACAGTACACTAGATACAGAATTTATCCTAGAGAAAGCCATTATGTGTGGATATGTAATGCTTTTCAGGTATTTTTAGAGAACTAACATGGTTTTGTACATTGACATGAAGACTAAAACTCATAATGTAATGAGTTCTACAGTTCCTCCCACTTGAATTAAAAATTAAATTATGAATTATATTTATTTCCCCATCCAGCTTGCTCGCTGTTCTGTTTTTCTTAACTCCATTATATTTACGTTTGCTTAGTCAATTGCTGTATTGAATTTGATATTTGAACTTGTTTCATGCTCATTTGTTTTGATACTGTTTGCATTTAAAGAATATGCGTGGAATCGATCCAGAAAGTGTTAAAATGTTATCTTTGCTGGGAATAAAAGTGATTAAAACAATTATTAATAACATGGAAGAAATCTGAGTCATTCAGTTCTGTGTACAACAGAGATGCATACTTTTGACATAATGTGAAGGATTGCTTGTGCAGTACCCCAGAGCAGGGGGGATCTGCAAATGGTTTGTTATGTAATGTTATGTCATGTATTGTGTAATGTATTATACCCGAAATAGCTGTGTATGGATGGCACAATGAGGGTTAATACTCCTGGTTCAGCCCCTTGCAGGAGGTCGGTTGGGGATAGAGGATGCATTCTCAGCTCAGTTAGTCAGTCTAGACTTGAGTTCAGAGAGTAAGGAAGCTGTGCCTTATGCTCCTTCTTCTTAGGCCTGAAAAGCTTCAGATCTCTGTGTGAATTACTGCAAGATCAACAGAGAATGGGAGAGAATTGCAATGTGTACAGTTGAAAATGGGTTTTCTGATAATTAGAAGTACTACAACTCCTATTTTACACTACAATAAAGAGAGATGTTTCTTCTTCTACCTATGGCCTGGTTTCGCTACACCATATGTTGGCCATTGCACTCTACAACAATAAGCTTCATTGTCATGAAGCAAGTGTGGACCAACGACTGTGTCACTGAACAGATTTGGCATGGAAATATTTCTAAGGATGTTATCTAAGTGCCCCACCCACCTTGTCTTCAGCGTTAAGCTCTATACAGGGATCCTGACTCCGTTATAGGCCACTTCTCTTAGAGTAGTCTCTGTTCAGTGACCTGAGATCAGTTTAGGCAGAGATCGGGGCAAGTGTTGAGGCAGGCAACACTTGGTCAGCATGAGAAATAATCAGAGGTCAGGCAGCTGGGGGTCAAATCCGGTAAACAGGCAGAGGTTAAGCACGGAAAGATAGAATGGAATGTAGCACAACTTCCCAGGGACTAGCAAGCTAGAATACCTATTGATCAGGCACTCTCCCACAGAAAAAGGTGCCATAATTAACCTCTTAGCCATAGGAGGGACAGATTAAGGTGTATAAGTCCTGGCCCCTTAAAAGCAAGTAAAAGCAAGCATGTGTCCTAGGGGCAGACTGAGGCACTGCAGTCAAACATAGAGTGAATGGAGCAACGCTACTCTGGTGGCCATGCCCTCTAGGAAGTAACTGAGAGACACCAATTATCACAGACTGCTAGAGCACTGGACCAGGAACTGGGGTAAGTGTTCCAGTGGCCGTTCCCACCAGGAAAAGGGAGGGGCAGACCACCAGCATCACATTCCCTCATTGACCGGACATCCTGACTCAACCTACTTCAGGTTTAATAAAGGGCTTGTTGGACCATACTGCTGCTGTGTTTTGCCACTGAATCACCAATAAATGTCATGCACAATCACAAATTATGCAGCTTATGTCAATGTATGATAGTGTGTGCTATATAATCTGTGTTTTTTAATGCCTCTGCTTATTTGCTTATGGATTAAAAGTCCTTTTTCTTCAGAATGAAGCAATGGATTTTTAAGTAAAGTTGTCAATACATTGAAGGCATACAAGTAGAGATGAGCGAATCTATTCGCCGATTCGTTGATTCATATTGAATCTTGGAAATTTTTAGCTGCGAAGCGAATCCAAATATTAGGTGAATCGCTCCGTTAAGATTCGAAAATGTTCCTAAGGCTTTCTACGCATTCGCTACATACTTGTCCGATAAATTGTACGCTAATGTTATGTATAAGTTACTCTATACACTGTTGCGTACGAATGCAAGTAATTAGCAAACTTTTACTGTTAGTTCATTATTCGTGCACAAAAGCCCGGGAAGAAATCAGTCACCTGACCTAGTGGGCAGGGTTTGCTCTGATTGGCTCAGGCTCGGTAAGCCAGTGACGCATCACTTCTGCTTCGACTGCTGAGACGAGCAGAAGCACTGTGTGTGAATTTCTGAGACACTGAGACCTGTGTTGTTGAAATTGGGGTGTAATTGTTCAGGGAATCTATATTATACATCAGGGATACTGCAGGGCAAGTGCAGGGCTAGTAATTAATCAGGCAGGGAGAGAGAGACAGGGAGAGAGATAGGGAGAGAGACAGGGACAAAGACAAAGATCAGCTGCAGGGCCACAGAGTGAAGTGAAAAATGTCTGGAATGGATAAGCAAAAGAGGTCCAGTTCCAGCCAGACCTCGAGCTATAAAAAAAGGAGAAGGTGGCACAGGGCAGCAGTGCCAAAGGACCTGTAGCAGGAGCTTCTACTTGTAGTATTCGCAATACTTGGCCGTTGTTCCACCAGGCTAACCCACCAAGGCGCAAAATTGTAGTGGAGGAGAAAGTGGATAACATAGTGGAGTGGATGGCACTCTCTCATCTCAGTCTCAGCCGGATGATCTGCTGTCATCTGCTGATACAGTATCCATATGTAGCCAGGGGTCAGACTCAGAGCGTTCCTCCTGCTCCACCATTCCTCTCCAGCAAACCCCGTCATTTTCATACGCAATTTGTATGCTCATGCGTATGTGTTCAAAGAAGTTGCGCACCTTTTAAAACTGAACGTTCGTTGGTGCGCAAATGTTCGCTAAATGCCACCTAATAACGTATATTTTGTACACAGATTCAACGAATATATTCGTCGAATATACGAATCTTATGAAAAGTTCGACGAATGGTCGGCGAATAAAAATTTGAATGATTACCATACCATACCATAAAAGGTACTGTGCTGGATTTAAAGGGGTTGTCCCACAAAAAATAGTCTACAGTTTTTAAACCGGCACCTGGATCTGTAAACTTTTATAATTGCTTGTAATAAAAAATTCTGTATAGCCGCTGAGCTATTCAATATAATGTATCTGTACAGCGCCACCTGCTCTTTGTTCTTTTTCTTATTTCTTAGTCTTGCTCACTGAGAAGCCCGCACATGCTCAATTCCATCTTCAACTGCCTCCTGGGCTGTGATAGGGAGAGCATAGACACGCCCCCTGAGCTAAAAAACACTCCCCTTGAGCTGCCGCCTTGATATAAATCTAGCAGAGCAATGAATGTGGAGATCTCTGGGTCCATGTGAGGTGTAGGGCAGGTCCTAGCATTGTTAGAAAGAGGTTGTCATGTACTATATGATGTCTGATTTTAATTTTTTACATTAATAATGGGATCACCCCTTTAACATGGAATGTCCTGGTGAAGGATTATCTTTAGAGATGAGCGAGCATGCTCGTCCGAGTAATAGGGTACTCGTAAGTGCTCGCTGCTCGGACAAGTATCTCGCCATGCTCGAGGAAATGGCAACTTCCGCATCGTGCTTTTTAGGCGCCTAAAAACACAGCCAATCACAAGCCAGGAGACTCTGCGGTACACCCAGCATCACGTGGGGCCCTTACATGTCGATAGCAGGGGTTGGCTGGCCTGATCAGGTGACCCTGGAATATACTACCGACTGGCCGCGGTGCTCGGCTCAGATGCCGTCTGGATGTCGTTAGGGATAGAGCTGCTGCATTTCAGGGACAGTGTTAGGGCCTGCATTTAGTTCTCTGTTAGGCAGGGATCACCCACAAAGAACCCAACAGCCCTTCTAAGGGCTAGAAGACATTTTTTTTTTTGTCACTTGGCTGGCTGGCACTAGTAGTGCAGCTATCGCCATGTAAAACCCCCTTTTATTTTTTTATGTTATATCTCAGTGATACAAATCCATTGCACACAGCAGTGTGGAACCATTCTGTGTGTCACAGTTCAGTACACTCACTATTTTCTGTCCAGGTGACACTTTCTGTATGTCACCGAATACAACCAAGTCATTTGCTGCCTGTCACGTGTATGGCTTGATCCCAAAAATCTCTGTGCGACATTTGTCTGGGTCGCAGTCTAAATATCTACCGTCAGTAGGGTGTCAGTTAGCTCTACGATAGTTTCTGCACGTCACGTTCCCAAAAAAACAAAAATCCAAAACAAAATATACCAAAAAAATTTGTTTTTTTGTTGTTTTAGCTGAGTGATACAAATCCATTTCACACAGCTGCGTGTAACCTTTCTGTGTGTGACAGTTCAGCACACTCACTCCAAACCGTATATTCTGTCCAGTTGACACTTTCTGTACGTCACCGAATACAACCAAGTCATTTGCTACTTGTCACGTGTAAAGCTTGATCCTAAAAATCTCTGAGCGACATTTGTCTGGGTCGCAGTCCAAATAGCCACCCTCAGTAGGGTGTCAGTCAGCTGTACGATAGTTTCTGCACGTCACGTTCCCAAAAAAACAAAACAAAAAAAAAAATATAAAAAAAAAATATAGAAAAAAAATTAGTTTTTTTGTTGCTTTAGCTGAGTGATACAAATCCATTTCACACAGCTGCGTGTAACCTTTCTGTGTGTGACAGTTCAACACACTCACTCCAAACCGTATATTCTGTCCAGGTGACACTTTCTGTACGTCACCGAATACAACCAAGTCATTTGCTGCCTGTCACGTGTAAAGCTTGATCCTAAAAATCTCTGAGCAACATTTGTCTGGGTCGCAGTCTAAATAGCCACCCTCAGTAGGGTGTCAGTCAGCTGTACGATAGTTTCTGCACGTCACGTTCCCAAAAAAACAAAACTAAAAAAAAATATTAAAAAAATATAGAAAAAAATTAGTTTTTTTGTTGTTTTAGCTGAGTGATACAAATCCATTTCACACAGCTGCGTGTAACCTTTCTGTGTGTGACAGTTCAACACACTCACTCCAAACCGTATATTCTGTCCAGGTGACACTTTCTGTACGTCACCGAATACAACCAAGTCATTTGCTGCCTGTCACGTGTAAAGCTTGATCCTAAAAATCTCTGAGCAACATTTGTCTGGGTCGCAGTCTAAATAGCCACCCTCAGTAGGGTGTCAGTCAGCTGTACGATAGTTTCTGCACGTCACGTTCCCAAAAAAACAAAACTAAAAAAAAAATATAAAAAAAATATAGAAAAAAATTAGTTTTTTTGTTGTTTTAGCTGAGTGATACAAATCCATTTCACACAGCTGCGTGTAACCTTTCTGTGTGTCACAGTTCAGCACACTCACTCCAAACCATATATTCTGTCCAGGTGACACTTTCTGTACGTCACCGAATACAACCAAGTCATTTGCTACCTGTCACGTGAAAAGCTTGATCCTAAAAATCTCTGTGCGACATTTGTCTGGGTCGCAGTCTAAATAGCCACCCTCAGTAGGGTGTCAGTCAGCTGTACGATAGTTTCTGCACGTCACGTTCCCAAAAAAACAAAAC